>APFE031620362.1:21778-115131 GCA_000404065.3 Pinus taeda
AATTCTAACCCAATCATAACACTTCAACTATAATTGAAATACGGTCCAAACA
Source organism: Pinus taeda (assembly GCA_000404065.3). Taxonomy (NCBI): domain Eukaryota; kingdom Viridiplantae; phylum Streptophyta; class Pinopsida; order Pinales; family Pinaceae; genus Pinus; species Pinus taeda. Next base: position 21,831 of record APFE031620362.1, read on the forward strand.
TTTAATGGTTCGAACTTAATTATCAAATATCTTATTAATAAGAGATAATCATAAGAAAATGAAAGAGATTAAATTACATTAATTCCAATATATGCTTAGGATGTTAAGATAAAAAATGAATAAACAAATTAGTTAAAAGGCTAAAGAATGGACAGGCCCAATTGCATTCATTGAGTCCAGGCGGGTCTCCTCGGGTAATAAGCAGCGATGATCAAGTTCTTGTCCCCACGATTCTGATAAACCAAACTTCTTTTTCGGTTGAGGGCTCTCCGTTTGGTTCGCAGCTATCGGTTACGAATGAGAACGGTGTTGGCTCGTCAAGGAATGAAGGACAGAACGTGGATTCTCGTAATCAGGTTTGCCTGATTGAAAATGTCCCGGGAACTTCGGACCACCCTAGCTCTGGTTTGGTCTTATCTAAGTTACGTGGAGTGTGGTGTGCGCTGGATTCGGGGGATCTTGGCATGTCTCCCCATAAGAACGGCTCAAGTAGTGAAGCCGTAAGTATGAATAGCTCTTTCTTTACCATTAATTTAGGCCATAATTCGAATTATAATAATAAGGGTAAAAAACTTAATTTAGATGTCGAAGATAATGAACATAAGGATATTACATGTGTAAGTCGTATTAATAACCGTTATGGTGATAAGATGATTAATTACGCCGTTGCCATATGAAATGAACTCCCCTAAAATGCCTTTCTGTCTTAATGTTAACCGTCAGATCTATTGTTAGACGATGGAACCATTATCTGCCGTCCGATTATCTGCCGATATGTCTACCCACTTGGTCTGTGGTGTACACATCCAACTCACTATCGGGCGAAGTTCAGTCGTTTCCTTCTTCGTGCTTCTTCCTCTCCCAGTGGCTGAGCGCTTCTTCCTCTCCCGGTCGCTGAGCAACTAAAGTTCCTTGAATCTTCGAATCCTTGCTTTCTTTTGGGTATAATTTCTTGTTTATTCTCTGTAATTTATTCACCTACAATTTACACCTACAATGGTCCACTGGAACCCGGGGTGCTATGTTATTGACCCGATATCCTATCCCTGCTCTTTAGTCATTTGGCTTTGTTCGGTTCTTGGAGATTTTCTCTATGAAACCCTGGTTTCCTCAGCGTTATTCTTCGTCAGACAACCTTCACTTCACCAGCTACATGCCGTGGAGGGATTTCCCGGAACTTCAACGTTTCCAGTCATTTTAGCCACGAGTTGTACATTGCTGCTTCATGGCCACCTACTCTGCACAGGTGAGACTGCTATGCAGGGAAATGAGTCGTTTTCACTCCAAACTATTAGTTTTATAGCAGACCTTTTATATTTTCTTTACTGAGTAACTTAACTAAGGAGGTGACCTTACTTTGCATGTACCGCTACTACAACCTTTTCTGGAACTCATGATGCTGAGAACTAGAATGATCTCAACCTCGAAGATGGTAAGGTGTTAAATGCATTGGATTTATCTTCAGTTGTTGACAGTGAACCTATTCTACCGCATAATTTTAACCACTACAGCACTACAATGTAGGAGGGCTTTTACCCACTAGGAATTGGGTGCGAGTGCCCAGGCCTACAATGCTAGGCTACCAGATGACCCAGGCTTCCTTACAATGATTTGCGTAGTTATGAGGGACTTTCATAAGGTTGGTTGGTCTCAGACTGATTTGAATTTAATCTTTTAAGCAAACTGCATGTCGGTTTCTTCTTAGGGTTAAAATTCAGGTTACAAAACCCTTGTTTGTATTAAGTTAAGCTCTCAAAGAGGCAAATTCTTCATCATAGTTTTGAGGACCATTATTCTATTCTATGGATTTCACATCCTCTCAGTTGTATAAACGATTTAGCTATTTGGGACTGTTAAGGTGTGCAGTTAAGCAATTTTCTCTTCTTTTAATATTATTCTGTTAATCTATATTAACAGAAATGTATTAAAAATTATATAATTCTGAATATAATATTATATTTATATGTCATACATTTATTTACACTGGGATATTCTGGGTCATCAAGTAACCTTAGAATAGTACTGTCACATCATCCTCAATTTGATTTATTAAAAGTCATTTCACACGTATAAATTTAACTACGCAGCGTTTACCTCTCAATTTGCTTGTGCAGCGTTTACCTTTAATGGTACGCATTAACAGAAGCAACTGTGAGTTTATGCCAATCTTCTGGCTGCGCAAGTTTCTACATCAAAATGAGAAATCAATTGATGCTAGTTGAAATAATTGTTTGCAGATTCTATGAATCATGAAAATGAGGAATGGCCAGAAATTTATGTTGACAAGAAAGGATTAAGTTGGATTTTTTTCTTCTTCTTTTAACTCTATTTAAAATTTATAGAGAACTTAGGAAAAATTCTGTAGCGGCACTGGGATTAGTTCAAACAGTTCCGAGATGTCCTAGCTACACATTCCCAATAGTGGTAAACAGAAAATAAAATAGTTTTCTTTTATACAAAGACGAGTGTAGCAGATAGAAACAGAAATAAGGTTCTTTCTTATTCACAACAGTGTTTACAACTCCAGTAAAAAGCAATATACAGTATACTATAATGTAAAAGTCGACACTCTCACTATCCATATAAGACTGAAATAGGAGCGGTTCTAACAAGAAAACAATGATAATAAGCAGTCTGGACATCCTACTATGAATCAAATATTACCTGTTATTGAAGAATATTCAGAAACAAGAAATCCCCAGAAAGAAAATTTAGCAAAGAACAATTGGGTTATCACAGTTTATAAATAATCATGAGATTTTCTCTATGAAACCTTGGTTTCCTCAGCGTTATTCTTCGTCAGACAACCTTCACTTCACCAGCTACATGCCGTGGAGGGATTTCCCGGAACTTCAACGTTTCCAGTCATTTTAGCCACGAGTTGTACATTGCTGCTTCATGGCCACCTACTCTGCACAGGTGAGACTGCTATGCAGGGAAATGAGTCGTTTTCACTCGAAACTATTAGTTTTATAGTAGACCTTTTATATTTTCTTTACTGAGTAACTTAACTAAGGAGGTGACCTTACTTTGCATGTACCGCGACTACAACCTTTTCTGGAACTCATGATGCTAAGAACCAGAATGATCTCAGCCTCCAAGATGGTAAGGTGTTAAATGCATTGGATTTATCTTCAGTTGTTGACAGTCAACCTATTCTACCGCATAATTTTAACCACTACAGCACTACAATGTAGGAGGGCTTTTACCCACTAGGAATTGGGTGCGAGTGCCCAGGCCTACAATGCTAGGCTACCAGATGACCCAGGCTTCCTTACAACGATTTGTGCAGGTATGAGGGACTTTCATAAGGTTGGTTGGTCTCAGACTGATTTGAATTTAATCTTTTAAGCAAACTGCATGTCGGTTTCTTCTTAGGGTTAAAATTCAGGTTACAAAACCCTTGTTTGTATTAAGTTAAGCTCTCAAAGAGGCAAATTCTTCATCATAGTTTTGAGGACCATTCTTCTATTCTATGGATTTCACATCCTCTCAGTTGTATAAATGATTTAGCTATTTGGGACTGTTAAGGTGTGTAGTTAAGCAATTTTCTCTTCTTTTACATTTTATTAGCAATTAATGGATCTGGTTTCCTTTTTATGTAAATGTCATTTGCTGAATATGTTGTCATTTAGCTATTAATATTTTGTCCAATATATGTGTTGGTTACTTACAGTCCTTTTTATCGAAGTTAACAGTCCCTTTTATCCAATTTAACTCATTCTACTAGAACATCGTTCCTCGGTGTCCACCCCGGACTGGCTGACGGAACCAATCTGGAAATACCCTTAAGTCACTCGAATCCTTGCTTTCTTTTGGGTATAATTTCTTGTTTATTCTCTGTAATTTATTCACCTACAATTTACTGGATTAGCTCCTGTTTCTATGTTCTCAAAAGGATTAATATCACAATTTCCTTTCTTAAGTACCTATCTGCTAATGGAAGCCTCCACGGCTAGCCACATTTGTCTATGTCACTTCTTGAAATTACTTTATGCATGCATAGCTCCTAATGGTTTCTTATTGGCGACAGTGTTTGATTTTATAGAATATATGATTAGCGTTCTGGTTTCCATAGTGATGAATTCAGCATATTACTTTCGAGTGGAGTAATCTTGATGTGAGGGGTTTTGACTTACTACACAGTTTTAGATTACATCCACTACCACTCTCTAGGTAGGTTTATTTTACATTTCTTGCCAGGAATGGCCATGTAACGAAACTGTTTCATGTGAATTCTTACTTATATAAAAGTTCTGGTTTTCTATAGTAGAGGGTTATTTCGTAATTCATTTGGTTGTATCATTTTACACATGCACAGATTCTTGGTTCTGTGAGCATAGTTACTATGCCCAGACAACAAATGTTATATCATTTTACACCCTTCGATATTCTTTATTGGATTATAATAACTTGTAGACATTATTTGAAACTAGTTCCTTTTTGGACGAAATCAACTCATAAGTGGGAGCAGCACGATATTACCTATTCTTACTGCTCTAACTAATTGCTCCTTCCTTGAACATATACACATAGGTGAAAATCATCTTACTGGCACTATATCCTCTTCCATTCAACAACTTTCTGTGTTCGATTTGAGCCACAATGAAATTGGTGGAAAAATACCACAAGAGATTGGCAAACTGGCTAATCTTAAGTATCTTAATTTAGAGTGGAATATCTTCAATGGATCCATTCCTTCAACATAGAAAACAGTACAATCAAACAAGAAAGTGACTTGCTTCCAAAGGAAAAAAAACCATAGTACTCAAAAAACATGTGCATTGTTCCAAGTTTGTTCCTTTCAGTTCCAAGGACATAACCAAGAAAGAACATGCATAACAGTTTTATGATTTATGATTGCTCATCTAGTGAGAGCATAACAATTTTCTGATTGCTTCTTAGCAGTTATGTTAGTTTCATGATATCTATCTCTATCTTCAATTCCCTTGAGATATGAAGCATAGCAAATTCCTTTCAGATATCAAGCATAACGAAATTAAGGCCAAAAGCTTGAATGCTTGCACAACTAACACCTCAATGACAAATAGCTAATAAATGATTAATAGACGGACCTCTATGGTAATGGATTTCTTTTAGCTTAAGTCATTTGATTCATGGACCAACATTAAAAAATCATAAACACTTTATTACAGTGATATTACCTTTATAACCTTAGCCATGTCTATCCCTCTCGATGATTTAGTTCATTTTTTGGATGATCCAATTCTAGTTGCAGGTGCACTTGGTGGTTATGTCTTGATAAGCATGTAAATAAATTATTGAACCTAGGACCTTTTCTCTTAATGGAATGATGGCCAGTGAATACAAACAACACCTTCCACAAAAGAATAAAAATATATTGAACACTCAAATCAATGCCCCATTAACTGGAACCACTTAGTAGACATATCTATCAACATTAGGATTATACACAACGATCAAGAAATTTCCCATATACAAACAACACCTTCCACAAAAGTTAATCTTGCAATACCAAAGTCTGCTATATATCCTGTCATGTCATCTCCTAAAACCACATTACTAGGTTTTAAATCACAATGCACCACTTGCACAAAACATTGGTTATGTAGATATATCAAACCTTGAGCTATGTCTATTGCCATTTGTAATCTTTGACTGAAGCTCAATTGGCATACATCTTCTTCACCCGGATATAACCACTTTTCCAAGCTTCCATTTTCCATATAAGGAAATACCAAAGCTTTGATATCAAAATTTGAACAATAGTTAATGACTTTGATCAAATTCCGGTGTCTAATCTTTCTCAACGCATTACATTCACTGATAAAACTTCTGTGGGCCCCTTCATTTTGCAAATTGAGAACCTTGATTGCAACCAATGTGCCATCGGTCAAGACTCCTTTATAGACTGATCCAAAACTACCTACTCCTAACAAGTGTGCACCGCTGAATCCGTTAGTTGCAGAAATAATTTCCTCTTGTGAGATTCTTGGAAGGCATGAATTCCAAGGAATAGCTTTTGTACCCTGTAATATCGAGGAAAGCTCTCCTTGAACCTATCCCTTGCAATATTGCCAGATTAAGAATCCAAGGAATAAAATGCATATTACAACAACAGAAATACCAACAAAGATTATTACACCCTTTTAACAAGCCAATGATTATTGTGAACATTGGCAATGGGAGATGGACATGATGGCAACTGTACCCATTGAATTTATTTCAAAAAGTTTTTGTTGCTTTATAGGTTAGACATTAGCTTGAAATATGAAACTTATTCCAAAATGTTTTTGTTACTTTATAGATAAGGCATAGATTTCTTGGCTTTGTGATCAAATAATGAAGGGAAAATACATGTTAATTTGTTACTTGTGCTCTTTGACTGAAAAATACACGGTGAGAGAATAATGCATATTATGCTAATTGAAGAATGTTTTTCTGTTGTCGAAATTATAGTATTGAATTTAATACACGAACACTTTACAACAATGAACTAACAATATTCATGATGAAAATAGCAATGTGGAAGATTTATCTACATAATGGAAAAGGCAATATGGGAGATTTCAATCACGTTCCAAGGCTTTTTTTAAAATGTGGATATGACAAAAGGTTGTTGTGGAAGGTGTTGTTTGTATTTGGGAAATTTCTTGATCGTTGTGTATAATCCTAATGTTGATAGATATGTCTACTAAGTGGTTCCAGTTAATGGGGCATTGATTTGAGTGTTCAATATATTTTTATTCTTTATCAAAGTATTCTTTTGTTGTATTTGTATTCTTCAATTTATGACTTACGGCGTTTCCTTTGCAACATCTGGTGCAAATGCTAGTTATAAAGGTTATAATATAAATAATAAGGGCAAAGAACTTAATTTAGGTGTTGAGGAGAATAAGCATAAGGATATTACAAGTGTAAGTTATATTAATAACCTTTATGGTGGTAAGATAATTAATTATAAGGGTAATAATATAAATAAAATAGATAATAATAAGATTTTTAATAATGGTTATGATTTTAATGATTTTTGTAATAATAAAAAGGGTACTGATAATGATATTTTAAATGGTGTTAATAGTCTTAATTATGGAGTTAAGAATAAGGGTAGTTTTGTGAGTGGTTCGAATCCTCAGGGCAATAAGGTGGTAAATATGTCTAGCTTTTCCTTTCCGCCTGCGGTGTTTAGTCTCTTAGGAAAAGGTCTTAATTTTGCCTTAGCGCCCAGAAAAATCCCGGTTGAAGACATCATTTGCGGTGTAGAATATGGCATTAAGAACCTTCCTGATAAGATCAAAGACATGATTAGGCAGGATTGTGCCGTAGCCCTGAGGAGGGCTAAGCCTCCCCGTAGCAATATCAGCAAGGCAGAGTTTGAGGCTCTGAAGACCTTGAACGGAAATTGTGACGTCGTGGTCTTAAAAGTAGATAAAGGTGGGGCTGTCGTCATCTTGGATAGGACTGATTATAGAAATAAGATGCTCGATCATCTCTGTAATAGTGGGAGTTATAAGAAGCTTGCGAAAAATCCCCTCAAAAAGGTTTCCAGAATGGTCGCTCTTGCGATCAAGTCGTGCAATTCCACGATCCCTCTGTCCCAGAAGCTTATTGAGGGAAACCCCATCACTCCTAGGATATATGGCCTTCCAAAGGTCCATAAGGATGCGGTCCCCCTGAGACCCATTGTCAATACCATTGGTGGTCCGACGTACCTCCTAGCCAAGTTCATCGCTGTAAAGTTGAGGCCCTTGGTTGGTCATACTGAGTCCTTCATCAAAGACTCGGCTTCTTTTATTAATGATCTTAAAAGAATTAAGCTTGAGCCCGAGGACATTCTGGTGAGTTTCGATGTGGTCTCTCTTTTTACTTGTATTCCCATCAATGAGGCCATGAAGGTGATTAATAAGCTCACTGACCCAGATACGACTAAGTTGGTTGAGCTTTGCCTCACCTCCACCTTTTTCAGCTTCGAGGGAGAATTCTATGAGCAGACTTGCGGTGTTGCCATGGGCTCTCCCCTGTCCCCTGTCGTCGCGAATCTCTTCATGGAGGATTTTGAGTCTAAGGCTTTGGCCTCCTCTCGTCTCTTACCGAAGCTTTGGAAAAGATTTTTTGATGACACTGGTGTTGTCTGGTCTCATGGTCATGATGAGCTGAATCGTTTCTTTAGTCATCTCAATAACCAATCCGCCGCCATTAAATTCACGATGGAAAAAGAAGATAATGGCTACCTTCCGTTCTTGGATGTTCTCATCTCTAAGAAGGTGGATGGTTCCTTTTCTCATCAGGTGTTTAGAAAGAAGACGCATACTGAGCAATACCCGCATGTGTCTTCCCATCATTTCCCCGCTCAGAAGTTAGGGGTTCTAAGCATGCTTGCCACCCATGCTGTTAGGATTTCTGATGATGAGAGCTTGGAAACGGAGAAGGCTCATCTCCTAGATGTCTTTGTGAAGAATGGTTACAGTAGACACCTGGGTCAAAAAGCCTTCCTCAAGGCCAAGAAGGAGCCGTCTATCCGAAGAGATCCTAACGATCGTGTCATGGGTGTGAATCTCCCTTACATCCAAGGGACCACTAATAGGATTGCAAGGATTCTGAGGAAGTATGATGTGCCCGCTACTTTAGACCTCTCAATACTATCTGTGGCTCCCTCAGGTCTGTAAAAGACCCTATTGACCCTAAAGACATGAAGGGCGTCTATGTTATTCCTTGTTCCTGTGGGACGCCATATATTGGTGAAACGAGTCGCTTTATCAATCAAAGGATTAGCGAACATTCAGCTGACTTAAGGCATGGTAGGACCAAGTCCTCAGCCCTGGCTGAACATGCCGAGAAGACGATGCATCATGTCTGTATTGAAGAGGCTCAAGTCATTGCCAAAGTTGCGTAGTTTCACCATCGCAAATTTAGGGAGGCCCTGGAGATTGAGAAAAGGCCGAATAATCTTAATAGGGATGATGGCTGGAAGATCAGCAGTTGCTGGGTCCCAGCCCTGTCTTCCTAGCCTCCTCTGTCCCTCAATTTTTTAGATCTTAGGGTTTATGTTTCCCTCTCCTTAGTAGTTGTTTCTGTGGTTGGTCCTGTTTCCCTTGGTTTAATATAATCTTTAATATATGATTAGCCTTTTAACTAATTTGTTTATTCATCTTTTATCTTAACATCCTAAGCATATATTGGAATTAATATAATTTAATCCCTTCCATTTTCTTATGATTATCTGTTATTAATAAGATACTTGATAATTAAGTTCGAACCATTAAATGTTTGGACCGTATTTCAATTATAGTTAAAGTGTTATGATTGGGTTAGAATTATATTTAATTATAATATTTATCTATATATATATATTATATATATGTTATCATATATATATATATAAGATATACTATTAAAATAAAAATAATACTAGGTTGCTAGGTACAGTATAAAGTTAATTAGGTGCTAATTTAACCTTTTTTCTATGAAATAAATTAATTTAATATATTTAAAAAAATAGTATAGATGATTTAAATGATTATATTATTATATTTAAGTATATATTATATGTATATATATATATATATTATTTTAAAATTAATTAGTTTTAAAACTTAACCATAAATTTATTTTTACCTAATTTATCTTATTTTTTTTTTCCGAGGAAAAAAGTCGAGCTTTTCTATTAATAAAAATAAAAAAGCTACAAACAGATGAGTTAACATTCAGCAGAAAGCTGCCAAAAGCAGAAAGAGGAAAACCATCCTTCTCCACGAAGTCATCAAGCATGTCTTTTGCAAATACAAACCACCAAGATCAACTGAGCTCGGCCTGACACAGCCATATCCAAGTAATATCAGAGGTTGTCCAGAACATCTGGGGCTCTTTTAAAACGGACCGCAAATTTACAATAATGAGTTCTGTCGAGCATCTCCGAATTTAAAAGAGATGAAAATGTGAGGGAAAAAGCTCACAAAACAAAAGCCGCCAGTATCAACAAAAGAGACCCTTTGATCCTGACGCGAATTCAGTAAGAAACAAAGAACATTAAGTGGAAGGGGCCATATCCGTCTCACAGATCTAGTCCTAGAACTGCTCCTTTATCCTCCACGAACCCACAGCCTGATGCAAGCCAGCTTTAGAATACCTGTCTGCTTCATCATTTTTTTCCCTGTAAATATGATCAAGAGATAGAACAGTGAAATAAGATTTAAGATTTTGAATTTCTTCTAATAGAGGCATCAACATATAATTCCGGCATCTAAATTTCCCATTGAACCAGTTTACAACATTTGAAGAGTCTCCAAAAATCTGAACTTGAAGGACCTGTTTATGAATGAGCCAGCAAAAGAGGAGTTTTAAAGCTGAAAGTTCGGCGAAGTTATTAGTGCCCATCCCGAGACCCACTGAGGCTTTAAGCGAATGTGATGGACTAAGATGGATAATAATTCTGGCACCAGTGGAGTTGTTTTGAGCTGCCCCGTCAAAGAATGCCCAGGGGATGCCTTCTTTAATCAGGATATCTTTCCGCTGATTTGGGGATGAAGGGCCTTCCGGCTCAGGTATGCTTGCAAGGATGGCTGAGCTTTGGATTGCAATAACTTCCACCGGAGTAGCTTTTTCATTGAATATACTACGATTCCGGGCTATCCAAATGCCCCAGCAGAGAATAGGAGGAAGGTTCCTTAGGTTCTTCTCGGGATAGTTGGACCACCAAAATTCCCAAGCTGCAGTGAGATCTCCCCCTTCCCATCTGGAGTTAATGTTCAGGAGCTTGTTTGTTTCATCCCAAACTTGTCTAGTGAAGGAACATTCCACGAGTAAATGTGTAATGGATTCCGAAGCAACCTGGCATAAGGGACATCTACTTGGCCCCTGCTTAAAACGAGCTTGAAGGATTTCCCAAGTAGGGATCTTTCTTTTAAGCGCACACCAGAGAAAAATTCTGGCTTTTTTGGGGCATTTCAGTTTGAACAGTGCCTTTTCCCACCATCCAGGAGGATCCCAGCCCTTTCTCTTCATCAGAAAATTATAGCCAGCCTTTGGGGAGTATAATCCTGTCTCAGCATGAGCCCACACTAGGGAGTCAGGATGATCCTTTATTCTGACATTTGACCGCTTAAGTTCATGTGTGTAGGCCTGCCACTCGATTCTCCAGGTGGGATCAATGCCTAGATCCTCCACTGATTTCCATTCCTGTCCCCAAATGGAGTATAAATCCATGTTTGCTATCTGACTTAACCTGTGTATACCCTTTGAATTGAGATGAGCGAGAAGACCAGGGGGTAAGGCAAAAAGGTCATTGCATCCAACCCACGGATCCCTGCCAATCCGTAGATTTTCGCCATTCCCCACCTGCCAAGCAAGTCCTTGTTCAATGATTTTGAATGCCTCTGAAGTTTGGACTCTGAATCCAAACTTCTAATGGCACGGGGTCAATATACTTTCTTTTGACCACTCTGGTCCAAAGGTTCTCTGCTTTTATAATTCGCCAACCTGATTTTGCTGCCAGAGATTGACTAAAATCGACGATATGTTTGATGCCCCAACCCCCCCATTCCTTTGGTCTAGCGATCTTATCCCAAGCAACCCAGGGAAGGACTGAAACTTCTTTGGCTCCCGACCACAGAAATCTGCTACATATTTGTTTGATTTTGTGAAGAACTCCTTTTGGGATCCAGGTCAAAGCAGCCCAAAAGACCGGGATGGCTTGAAGAACAGAGTTTATCAGTGTGAGCCTGCCAGCCCTTGATAGCCATTTGAAACTCCAGTGGGAAATCCTTTGTTCAATTTTTGCCACCAGCCAGTTCCAATCCTGCTTTCGGTATGCAGACGGTTTTAACCAAAACCCCAGGTACTTGAAAGGCTGATCCATACTGCATATTTCAAAGGGCAAGTATGATGAAATCAAGTTCTCCTCTTGCCTGGAGAAATCTTCCATAATAAAGTGAGACTTCCTGGGATTTATTTGGAGCCCTGTAGCTTTCAGAAATATATCAAGAATGTCTTTGAGCTCTTTTAGTTCATTTATATTTCCACTTGTAAACAATAAAATATCATCTACAAATAGGAGATGAGTTATGAAAAGATTTACAGCTACTTCCAAACCTGTAACCAAACCTGCTCTCTTGGCTTTTGTGATCAATCTGCTGAGGCCTTCAGCCACCAGAAGAAAAAGCAAGGGAGAGAGAGGGCATCCTTGTCTCAAGCCTCTCTGACTTTTGAAAAATTGAGATGCAGCCCCATTAACCAAAACAACAAAACAAACATTTGAAATACATCCCATTATCCAATTTATGAACTCCACCTTAAAGCCAAGATGAGTCAATAACAGTCTGTGATATGACCTGCTTATCCTGTCGTAGGCTTTGGACAGATCTAATTTAAGCACCGCCCCTTTTTTCTTTGCTTGTCTAATGCTGTGAATGGTTTCCTGGGCCACCCCAATGGCTTCATGAATTTGACGACCATCCAGAAATCCAAATTTCTCGTTGGATATACAAATTGAAAGTATTGGCTTCAGGTGAACCACTATGACTTTTGCTATGATCTTGTAGATAGCGTTGTAGAGAGAGATAGGTCTAAAATCTTCAAAAGATTCCGGGTCCTCTCTTTTCGGAATGAGGGCAATAAAGGTTGCATTAAAAGGACCATAGATTTCTCCTTTTTTCCTTGACTCCTCCACAACATTTGTTAGCTCATCACCAATCTGCTCAAAGAAATGAGTAAACAACTCTATGGTCCAACCATCTGGACCAGGAATTTTGTCTTTTGGCATTGATTTTATGACATTTTCTACTTCCTCCTTAGATACTTCTCTAAAAAGATTTTCTGCTTCCTCCTCCTCCACAAAACGAGGGAAAGCATGGGCAGTTCGAATGATTTCGGCTATAGAAATTCCCCCTAGGTCAGCAAAAAGGGATTGGAAGTGACTCTTCCCCAAATTTGATATAGCCTCAGAAGTTGAGTGCTCCCTTCCATCCGCGTCCTTTAATTTCCAAATGGTATTTGCATTTTTCCGCCCCTTTGCATAATTATGGAAGAATTTTGTATTTTCATCCCCCGCTTTCAACCAAATAGCCCTACTTTTCAACCTCCATTCCTCTTCTTTGTCCAGAAGAATCTTGGCTCTGCTTTTTTCTAACCCCAGTATTCTTTCTTTTGCCTCTTGAGAGATGTAAGCATCAGCATCCGGATCTTCTCAGGCACTAAGAGCCTCATCAATTCTGACCAAATTCTCGTTTGATTTTCTCTTTCTGTCTGTAGCCCATTCTATGGTTTCCCTCTTCAGCCTTTTTAAATTCTTCATAAAATGTGCTCCTTTGTTTTCCGGAGGGGAAGAGCCCGGGTGCCTCCAAGTATTCCTGAACAGCTGAAGAAATGACTCCTCCTGAAGCCAAGTAGCATTGAACTTAAAAGGAGAAGCCGGCTTGGGAGGGGTCTTTGAGAACTCAAGGAAGATAGGAAAATGGAACGAGTTTCCCCCTTCACCCACCCATTGCCTGAAGAGAGGGATATAAGAAGCCAACAACTCATTTATGAGAAAACGGTCCAGTCTTTTAGCAATTCTCTCCTCTCCCATTCTTCTGTTTCGCCAGGTTGGCTTTGCCTTTATTATGTTTACATCAATAATATTATGAGTCTGAAAGGCTTTTAGGAAAAAATCGGCTAGAGGATCTTCCCTTGCATTGGGCCCCCAGGCTTCGGCTATCCCCAAAGAAAAATTTAGGTCCCCCCCTATTAGCAACTTTTTGTTTTTTAACAGCTGTTTGGAGAGGAAATCATTCCAAAAAGAGGCCCGTCCCTGACAGGGACCATACACATTGATGACCAGAAAAGGCAATTCAAAATCGGGTGAAAGGATCTCCGGCCCGAGAGCATGGGACAGACCCCATGAATTTAAGACCTTTAATCTTCCCTGTTTAAAACCAATAGCAAGACCGCCAGAATGGCTGAGAGCATCCAGAGCAGTGAAAGCCCAACCCGGAAATAGAGAACAGAGGGAGGATTCAACATCAGCACTCTTGCCGAGAGTTTCCTGAAGAAAGACCATATCCGGGTTGTGGCGGGAGATTAAATCTTTTAGAGCTAGTTTTTTGGGTTTACTAGCCAACCCCCTACAATTCCATGAAAGACAGATCATTTGATAACCATCTCAGGGGTTTTTGCTGCTCTAAGTACCCCAGGGATCGACATTTGTTTACCATCCGCTACATCAAATTTTGCCTTAGCTTGTGCTTTAGATAAAAGAGATTTTCTCCCTCTACCTTTTTTTAAGAGACTCTTCGACGACTCAGGACAGAGACCACCAACCATTTCCAGGACAAGCTGAAGGTTAGAAGGTCTTTTACTGTGAGATCTGAGGTTATAGTGTCGGACAGAGGATGAACTACCCGAGATCTGGCCCATCTTAGAAGGGTCCTCACAGTTCAGATTTTGTGAAGGAAGAGCTTTGGTTTGAACGACCGCAGAAGGGCCGACTGGAACGTCCAAAGATATTCCTTTGAGAGGCTGTTCATCATCCTCACGAAATGGGATCACTTCCTCCCGCTGCATGTCCTCTTCCACCTGGGTATCTTGATTTTCTCTCTGGTGCTCTGCTTCTGTGCTGATCTCCTCCACTGGCTCCTCATTTTTCCTCAGGAAACCCTCCATATCCTCTTCTCTGCCCTTCATCTTCCTTCTACTTTTCCCCAAAGGGCATTCCCTAGCCAAGTTTCTGTATTCATGACAACGGTGACACCTGAAGGGAAAGAGTTCATAATCCAAAATCTGCTCATACTCATAATCCTTGTATTGCAAAGGAACCGTTTTTGCAAATCCTTCCATCGGGTTTAGCCTTACCAGGATCCTCGCCACTGCTCTTTCAAAGGTATGGAGGTAGGATCTGTCTGCATCCAGAAAGGTGCCCAAATGGTTTCCAATAGCCTTAAAAACTGAGTCCACCCAGAGAAAGGGAGGTAAATTTGGAGCCCTAACCCATACGGGTAAATCGTCTACCTTCTCCTTAGAGGCATCAAACATAGGAGACCATCTTTTGAAAAATACAGGTCGGTTCCCAATCGCCCAGATTCGTTCCTCGACCCATTCCATAGCCTCTTTACAGTCAAATTTTACCATAAACCAGCCCTTGACCAGCGTAGCAGTCGTGAAGGAGTTCGTCGGTGTCTTCGACCACTGACTCTCGGCCCACTGCTTGAGGAATTTGCCAGAGACATATCTTCCTCTCACTCTGCCAACAAGGGTGCTCTCCGCCACATCCAGAGCATCCTCAACCTGGACGTCCATTCCTAGTACCAAATTTGTGACCCTCTTAGTTTTCCACAGTTTGGCTGTCTTCCTCTTATCCCCTACCTTCTCTGCGTCTCGAACTGATTTTCGTTCTCCTGTGATAGGGATTGATTTACCTGCATCCCTGATTTGGACGCTTCCATCTTCCACGTCTCTCATATCTTTATACTCGCAGGAGGTTTCAACCAGACCTTCCACCAGGCTCCCTACTTTGCCAGTAATCGAAGGGACGCCTTCTTCCGCCTTTCCTGGTTCAGAAGGATTTTCAAAAAACCCACATTTGTGACTTTTTCCGCACCCACTAGACCCTCTTCCTCCCTAGAAGATCTTTGCAAGGGTTCTTTTGGGTAAAGGGTTCTGAATAACGCCGGATGATTATTTCCATCCCCCAGTTCTTTTCCTGAACTCTGTACCCCTCCCACAGTCCTCCATACCCCTTTGATATTTGGGGAATTTATAACATCCTCAAGTCCTCCCGACGAAGAAAAAATTTTTGATGGGGAAAAGGACTTACTGCTTGGTGAGACGAGATTCTTGCATTTTGACGAACCTGGCCATGCATGTGGTTTTTCCGCCTCCAAACTCCTACCCCCAGCACTATTTTCTTCTTCAGAAACTCTGCCCCCGACTCCGAAGCCACTTGAGAGCTCCAGGCTCTCGTCCAGAAGCCCTTTTACCGCATTTGAACGCCATATGCCTCCTCCCGAGAGCAGAACGGTCGCATGGTTGACATAATGCCCGAAATACTCGTCAATGTTTTCCGTCGTGGCCTCCTTTCCCCAGACGGAGAGAATATCTTCCGGGGATGGATCTAAATCGACTGATTCTCTTGGGTTAACCATGGTAAAAACGGCCCCGTTAAAACCTTATACCTCCCTTCAACCGTTACCCGAAGAGAACAACAGAAAACGCCTGGTCTTCGAAAACTGCGGAGGGCACAAAAAGTGGTAGAAACGATCATTCTTACCTCATCCGCAGCCTGCGATGGTAATCATAACCGCGACCACGATTCTCTGACAACTGTCAACTTAGAGCCTTATTAACACCTCAGTTTTTAATGCAGCAGAGGGACCTCTTCCAGAGACTCAGATCTGAAACAGTCTTTCTTTAAATCTGCTACAACCTCATGTCACTGCCATTC
The DNA here is from genome assembly GCA_000404065.3 of Pinus taeda. Classification (NCBI taxonomy): domain Eukaryota; kingdom Viridiplantae; phylum Streptophyta; class Pinopsida; order Pinales; family Pinaceae; genus Pinus; species Pinus taeda. The sequence continues at coordinate 38,224 of APFE031620362.1, forward strand.
AGCCCCAAAACAGTCATTCACAGGCCTCTGACAGCCACTTTCAGAACCTTATTCAGTGATTTTTGGCCTGTGACCACCATTTTCAGGCCTGTACCAGTGCTCCCTTCACCGCCATCGCGCTTCCCTCCCTAGAATTTTCAAATCTCCATTTGTCAAGTCAACATGCATTCTCCTAATTTATCTTATTTCCATAAACTAAATTATAAATCTTTATTTTAAATTAATTATTAATTAATTTTAATAATTAATTTTTTATATATAAAATATTTTACATACTCACTCTATAATATTATCATTAAATTATAATAAAATAATTGAAATATCCATGAATTCTTTATCTAATTTAATTTTTTCCTATCTATTTTATTATTATTAAAATATTAACAATATTAAATCAATTTGGACTTGGGTCCTTTAGTCAAATTTAGCCGTTAAGTTAGCCGTTGGAATATTTGCTCAAACTATTTAGCATGCTATGCTGGATCTGTTTCTTCAACTTGTCCTGACGATGAAGCACACTAGTTGGTTCGAAACGCATCGACAAAAGATCATTTATGTGATTTCGCCGAAAATTCTCTAAACAATACTAAAATATTTTGGATTATATTATTAATTTATTATTAGTACAAAAGTATTTATTCCATTGATTTTAGTGATAACAAATTTAAAAATGAATAGAAAAATATCAAATATAATAAAAATAAAATAAAATGAATGTGATTAACCCATATATCTATATATATATGTTGGACACAAACATGTGAGGAGTATATAGTACTCAGGAAATTATATAATGAGATATTTTAGCAAATGTTGTTCTAATTTTTTAAGAATGTTTCCTAAGAAATTGTATAAGTTAAGTAGTGACTCATCGTGCACTAAGTAGATCTAATTCCCCAATATGCAATACATGTCTCAAACTTTTCAAATCTAAAAGGAGTATTCACATCAATGGTATCTATTCTTATTGTCGCATGATAGATCTATGGTTAACATAGACCTAAATTGGTTTTATGAATTTTCATATTACTTAGATCAATCTATAAATTAATGAAATTATGTTCTCGACATTCATCCTTGTACAATATAAACTGTTTAGGATTGTAACTAATCCATAAATGAGAGACTTATAACCCACTCACTTCATTACTATGTATACTCTACAAAATTTATTTTTAATTCTTTTCTTAATCTTATATAGAGCTCTTTTACTAGGCCTCAATCCTTGATGGAATGTTGTGTCTAGGCTCCTCTACATACTTCATTGTTCACTATCATTTATCAAACATGTTAGAATGGTATGTTCGTTGGATATATGGATTAATACATTAGATCCCTAAATACTAAATGGCATCACACATTTATAAAATAGAAATAATAAAAAATAAAATATTGATAGTGGGGACATTGAAACATGTAAGGGTTGGATACATCTACTAATTTAGACAAAAGGAGAAATGCATGTCCATGAATAAGAATTTGAAGCTAGTTATTTTATCAATAAAGTTAAAGAGATGTATAAGATAACGGGGGGTCTTTATTTAATGATCAGATGTGTAAACATAAAACCTAAGATTATGCCTTGTGTCAAAGGCCTTTATTATATGAAGGCCAAGTTTGTAAAAATAAGAATTTATATCAAGGATGTTATGTATGTTATGGTTAGAGACATGCCATCTACTAACCCTAGAAAAAAACTATTTTTTAAAACTCTAAGTGACATGCACTTGATAGTAAGGTCATTGAATAACATAAGTAGCTAATATCCATTTGAATCTTTTATGGGAAAATTAAAAGAACATATTAAACATTATCTTTACCTAAAACATCTAGAAAAGTGTCGATGAAGCTAAAAAATAATATAATCATACTAAAACCATGAATATAGGTGTAACATATTTTTTTCTAATCCCCAAGTTGGTAATGTAATTAGAGAATGATAATGTTGGAGAAAAAACATGGATATATTGCCAAAAATTGTATGATGTGAATATTTTATTTATTTATGCCACTGCTAAAGTTGAATAAGTGGGACCAATCTACATGGATCCAAATGTATAGAAGGATATCCTACGTAGGAAGCATGTGAGGTAAATTGGGAAGTTCATTGAATTCAATATTCTTATTGTTCTTTGAGATTTTTTTTGGTTGTTTAGGAATTATACATAGGCATCTACGCCAAGGTGGCCCTTGGGTTAGAGGATAGTCCGTCATCAATTTAAAAGAAAATGGCTACTCATTGTAACCAAGTAGCAACATGTTCATCAAACTCAATGGCTAGATTTAGATGGTAATATGCACGGTAACAAGGTTAAGAGTGAGAAGGCATAGAACTAGAATTTAAAATTTGTAGTTTTTTTAGTAGAAGCATATCCATTGGGAATGGAATTTCAAGAAACAAAGCACAAATATTATAAATGGAAGTTAGAATTAAATTAGAAAAACATTGAATCTCAGTAAAAAAGAAGAAGAAGAATTACTAGAATAAAGTAATATTTGTTAGCTAAATGAAAAAATATGACTTTTCTGCTTGTTGATTAATGAATCCAACATAAAAGAAATAATGTTAAATATAAGCACGAAAGTAAATGCAACAAAAATATTTTTTTATCATTTATAATCCACGTAAATATACATATTCAGAGGTACTGAAAAGAGCCCAAGTTAAATATTAATTCCTTTATAATACTCTTTTTACTATATACATCTTATACAAAACATAGAAATTGCAAAAGGCTTTTGAAAAAATAAATACGTCTACAAATCTTCAAGCACACAAGATAGTTGTTTATTTCATCCATCTATTGAAAATAACAAGGATGAAAGTAGAAAATCAAAACAAATTTTCTTAGAGGAGAGATGATTCTACTGGAGTCTTCTAGCTTATATGTATTTTTGCAAAGAATAAAATCCCCCACTTTAGTCCTCTGCGTTTTCCTTTTATGCCCCTTCATGCTTTAAAATTATCCATAAAATTCTAAACGGATTCGTCGTAAGGTGGATCTAGCGTGGACATATGTGCTTTCAAAAGATGAATCTCATAGATATGTTATTAGTAGGGAAATGGTGGTTATTACCACCCAAAAACATTTTCATTAATCAATTATCAAAGTCTATCCATGTGTAGAGAAGTTGATGAAAAATTCTACCTTCTGCACCGACTAATTTCTCATTTTCTTTCTTGTTACAGGATTTCAAACACTTGGAAAAACAACCGGGAAGTTTCAACCTGAAGCGAAAATCACTCTTTGAGGAAAGTCACGGAACACTCATATATGGGTCCACAATTCGAATCATATGATGACCAATTACTATTTTCCATGTTGCAGCCAAAGCAACTTGCAGATCAAAAGTGTTGAAGTGAAAATGTTTATGATGATAATGTTCTTTGAAATCAATTCCTATCCCATACTCTTGTAGAGAAAATTATTCATGTTTACCTTTTCAATCTTGACATTGTGACTGATTGCAAGAGCAGAAAGACAATAGACTGATAATGGGCCAATAAAGGATGAAGTTGCTTTCAATCTCAATCAATCCCTATTAATAAAACAAGGTTTGTACAACTTCATGCTTGATGATTCAAATTTTTATCTCAAAGTGGAGAAGCTTTCTCCATCCAAAACTACGAAAAAGTATTTTTTCATTAAAAAAATAAATGCTATATCATAAACAACTTTATAAATGAGAAAAACTTAAAAGGACCAAAAATCCAACATCATCTAAGCATGTATTTGTTATGGCCTCTAAAACCTAATGTTACTAAAACAAATGAACATTTCCAAAGAATTATCAGACAAAGTTCTTCTTTTTTAGCTTTGAAAGTTCACCCCCTAATGAGTTCTCCCCTTTTAATCTTAGCTAGCATGATTGTAAATTGATTATTTTCATACAATAAATATATTCTCTTGTACAAGATCAATTTCTGATCCCATCAGCGATTATCTCATCTATTTTGGAGTTTTGTAGCCTCCGGAGCCTCAATCAAAACATTCTTATTTTATACTCTAGGAATATCAATTTTGATATCAAATTAACTTTTATTTGGCCTCTCACCAGCTTATGTGAATCAACCAAGGGGAAGTTTTGGCCATGAACTTCGATAATCATGATAGGATTCCCATAGTTAAGACCATAGTTAATGAGGTTTACACTTGTAAATTCAACCAAAAAAAAAAAACCCACGATACTAATTTTTGAATTTTTGTTCACCACTTGCCATGTTGCACAACAATTTTCGTAAGGATCTTGAATGGTTCTAAAATAACAAGAAGTGGGGTGGGGTGGTGTCCTAAAATAAATCACAAAAATTGGTTCCTTCTTCATCTCCTCAATTCCTATATGTGTCTCTCTCTTTCCAATTAGTTAAGTTGCCTCCAACACATCCATTATCATAGGCTATTTCTTTGTACAATGTTTTGTGATAAAATTTGTTGTTATAGAACCAAATGTGCATCATTATTTCAAATGACAAGCTATTAACAAATAGATAAGAAACCATTCTACTGCCACAATAAAGATACCAAATGTATATTCTCGAAATGTGCTAGAATAACAGAGGGTATCTTCGATAGAATGTCCTTAAATACCCTTCATTCAACATAACATCCTTACAGAATCTCTACATAACAGTCTTCAAACAAAAAAATTCTCCATAAGCATAATCGACATCCTCTTTATTTTGCATGGACAACAATAACAATGCAACACCATAATTTAGCCCTTGAAAATACTCAACAGAAGAATCATGAAATGGAGTAAGAAAAAAAAAAGTCTTCATAGAGATTCATAGGGAAAATTTTAAGGATGGAAATTTATCTTAATGTTTAGAAACCTTGGCGAATCCCACTAGTCCATAATATGAAATCTATAAAATGATTGGAGATTATTTTTGTAAAAATAATATATATATATATATATATATTATATATATATATATATTATATATATATATATATATATATATATATATAGGCGATTTTTAGGGTAAAATAATTTCATTGTATAAAATTTTGGCGAATCATTTTTACAAAAAAATGGAAATTAGTGATTTTTTTTTTTGGAAAAAGTATAGAAAATTAGCACATGGGTGAATATTAGCCCCTAAAATTTCCCCTGATAGAGAAGCATGTCTCTATTTAGTATTCGACCTAGTGTGGGTTGGAAAAGTATGGTCAAGATGTAGATAAAACATTTTGAGATGATTAGAGGTTGGTGAATTTCATGCAAATGTTCTGAGGCGTGGAAAATATCTTGGTGGGGCCATTTTACGTTACAATATTTGGCTCCATTGGGGATAGCATAACCCTATTTGATGTTAAGAATGTGTGGACAAAGTTCTTGTCCCATTTTCTATGCAAATTAGTTCTTGCACTGTAACTATCTCAAAGATCTTTAGACCCTAAAGATGAAAACCAAATATGAAATCATTTGTTGAGACCATTTACTTGAAACATTCTAAACTTCTAAAATTTCTCTAACCCTATGGAATCTGGAACCTTACTCATTCTTCTCTAACTATAAATCTTTAGAAAGATTGAAATTCAAATGCTCATTTGGCAAGCTTATTGATGTACATGTTTCCTTCACTAAGGTGCTCAAATGTTATCTTCAAGTGATATGAAACTTCCATTGAAACCATGAAAGCAATTATTTTTTGAAAACCCTTTCTTTCACCTTTAATTGGCAAAAGGGAAAATCTGAATTTTGGCAACCCAACATACATTGAATTCATGCACATAATAGATAATTATTGAGAATCCCACTTTTGTTGATGTTTGTAAGAAAACTACAACATGGTCTATAAAGCACAAAAAATATACCTCTTCTTGTTTAGTTTATCATTTTCCCATATCATCAAGCTATCCGCTTTCACTAAAAGAATATCAAAAATACATTTGATTGACTTTTATTTAAAATTTTTAAGTAAGGTAATGGAGAAATATTTCCTTTATATTCTTTAAAATAGATTATAGAACTCATTAGGACATAATAGATTTATAGATGAGTTATAAATAATTTGAAATTCATAATGAATTTCAAAAGAAGAGGATGCAATATGGTTAGTAGAATCTAAACTTTTATGATTCATTCAGATCGAAAAAAAATATTGATCTTGTTTCAGATGCATTTATATGAGAATTATGCAAAAGTACTTCATGAAATCTAGCAAGAATATATCCTCCCTTGTCATAGTTGTAAGCATTTTGTTCAGAGTTTAATTAGGTGGGAAAATCTCTAAGATATTTGGAAACATTAACTTGTTGAAGGGAAAAAATGATATTCACTATACCTTGGTTAACTAGTATAAATTTTCGAAATTGTCAATTTAGAACTCATGAGTGATGCTTCTAGATACAAATTCTCTACACAGATGAGTTAATCTTCTTAAGGATTTGAAACCAAATTTTAACTAAAAAATTGATGATCACACTCCCTCTGAATGCCCAAAGTAGTATGAGGACTAACGGTAGCTTGTTTATTTCCGTGAGATAGATCTTCAATATACTCATCAATGAAATCATTATGATTTCTAGTCTCAGCAAAAATTTTAAATTCAATTAGCTCACAACAATATTTGAAAAAAAGCTAAGTAGGATAAATTATATTATAGTAGGAATGAATGATTGAATGAAAGTTTTTTAATAAATAAATAGTAGAATCAGGTAAATATATCTACCATTTTCTGGCATCTCCAGCTACAAACATCATGAATACGTTAATTCACACAACTTCATCAGAAATTCCGAGATGATGTATAAATGAATGAAAATATTTCAAACCTTCAGCATGAATATCATCATTATATCCTCTAAATTTTGCGAAGTAATATTTCAAACCCTTTGTGTCATGCACGGTGTTAGGAAAACTAACTACATTTGAAAAATCAAAAGGTGCATACCTTGAACCTAGGAAAGTAGCAATTGAATTTTCCACTAAAAATGAGCGAACACCAAAATGTGGAGTCGTTAGGTGAAGATATATAACCTGTGTCTGATCCTTGTTACCGTCAAGAACCAGATCTAATGTTTACATAATCGAGGGAAATATTTTTTCAATTCTCCCCGGCAAGGATGCCACTCTGACAATGTTCCTTGAGAGTCTCCCCACTTGTTTTCAGAACTATACCCAGGTATCTAAAAGCCAAATTTTGACCTCAATCTATCCCTCGGGTCAGAGAGGGGCCTCCATCATCAATTTCAAGAAATGAATACTCCTTTAAAAAAGTAGCAACATTTTCATTAAAATTAGTGGCCACATTTATATGGGAATATCCTAATATGTAGGATAGCAAGGTTAAGGATAAAAATGTAGAGGAATGAAATTTAAGGTCTATATATTTTCTAGACAAAATGCCTAATTAATGGGAATGGATTCTTAAGGAGTATAGCATGAATATTTTTAGTGGAACATAGAATAAAATAATAAAAACATATAATCTCAGTCTAACAAGGAGTACAGAAATATTGGTCAACTAGATATGAAGAAAGATGGTATTACTAGGCATTGATTAATGAATCCAACATTAAAAGTATTAAATATGAGCACAAAACTAAATCTAACAAACACATTCTTTTTTATGATTTATAGAATCATGATGATGATGTTTCTTTCAATATCAATAAAGACTTATCAATAAAATAAGGTTTTGGTGGTTGCTTGCTTGATGATTCAAGGTTTTTATCTTAGGTTGAGAAGCTTTCTTTGTTCAAAACTAGAATTTTTTTATTTTTTTTGTGAAACCTGCTATACCATAAACAAAATTATAAATAACAAAAGCTCAATTTGACAAAACACCCAACATCAGCTAAGGTTTTAATTTTTGCAGTATTTGAAAAATATAATTACTAAATCAATTGAACATTTCCAAAGAATTGTTAGAAATGGTTCTCCTTTCTCATCTTTGAATGTTCACATCTCATGAGTTATCGCCTCTTAATCTTAGCCAACATGATGTAAAATCTCTTAGGGTTACTCAAATCATATATTATGTTTTACATGATATATTTTCAACCCCATGAACTAATATATCATTTCTTTTAGGTTTTTGTAGCCTCCATGGTTGCAATCAAAACTTTCTTTGTTGATACTCTAGGAATATCAATTTTGATATTAATTTAAAGTTTATTTAATATCTCACCTCTTCTTGATCTCAGGGAGGGGGGCCAAGAGCTAAAAAATCGAAATTCAAGAAAAAGAGGAGAACACACAGCAAACAAAACTACAAAGAAACTTTTTATTAAAATAGAGAATAACTGCAAAAGCTACATTGTGGTGGACAATCTGTCCTTTTAAAAAATGCGATTGGTTACTTAGAACCTTTTTTAGTTACAATACCATCGTTAAATTCCATGGGTGGGAAAATACCATGGCTGAATGAATACCATGGGTGGATTCCTCTTACAATACCATGGGTAAATTCCATGGGTGGATAAATACCATACGTGGATGAATACCATGAGTGGATGCCACTTTACATTCGGGTCATTCATCCCCCCTTAAGAAGCAATTGTCTTTATTGCATGAAGTTCCCTCCTGAGAAGTGTTTATTGAATACGAAGAGTCATTGAAGAGAAAGGTTTTGTGTGGTTAACCCATAACTATGATGAACGAAGATCCGAGTATAGAGATACCCTGTAATGCTTATGACCAACTGCGATACTAACAATGTGCAACCTAAGAAATGAACTTCGATGAAGTGTGGGTTTGTGGGTGACCCATAACCATGAGAAACAAAGATCTAAGGATAGAGATACCCTGTAATGCATGTGGCCAAATGTGATATGAATAATGTGCGACCTAGCAAATGGACTTCGAAGAAACGGGTTTTGTGCAGTTGACCCATAACCTTGAGTTTCCAGGTCACCCATAATCTTAATTCTTGTCATTTTTCTTGGTAAAAGTATGGTGCCTTGTCTGGTAGATTCTTCTATCTAATGAGATGTTGTAAAGACTTTGATGCAGCAGCATCTGGCTGACAGGGAAAAGATGGAAGAGCTGTTGATATGGATTCTGAAGAGGACGGGGGAATCAATCTATTGGATGAACAGTTACTTGTTTTTTTTTTTTTTTACTTTTCTTTCATTAAAGTTGCTTAAGACTAATGTAATGAATTCTAATTAGGAGTAACAGTAGTTAAGTAGAGTCGTTGTTCCCAGACAGTTGCATTATTGTTGTAAAAGCAGAAAAGAAAATGTATTTGATAACTATGCAAAGTTCCACATAGGAAATAACTGTTGTAACTAACTGAAAACCTAACACAGTTAAAATAGTTTGAAAACAATACTATTAAAGGAGGGGAAAAAGCACATTAAGGGGTTCTACTGTGAAAGAAAAAACAGAGTAAGAGAAATAAAATTGTTTTTCTGTGCACACGAAACTCTACAACGACCTCAATACAGAGTAACATTTTGTTAACATTTTATCATGTGAAGGTTGTTAGTGTACAGTTACAGGTTCTAAGTCAAAAGAAGAAGATAGCCAAAGTCAGACGAGAGGTAGCAGCGCCCAGTTGCAAGCGACACAAAACAAAATAACCAAACATTAAATGACTGAATCAGGTATGTGAATCTACGAATGCAAGTCCAATCTACTCCAGTATTGAATTCATAAAGTTACAAAACACAGCCACCCAAATTCATTGTTCATTACATATTGTTCAAAGTAGAAGACCAAACCCAATTCACAAATGTGGGAACTAACACTCATTATTTCCAATAAGACCCAACTCATAGCCAACGTCGTGCCTAGCAACTAGTGAATTAAGTACAGACTGCGAGCGGCCTAAGGCCAGCAAAGAAAGACCAACCCAACAAAAAAAAATCGAATCATCAAGACAAGCAAGCTACCAGACTAACAGAGTAACGCTACCCATGCTTGCTCGGAACAGCTGAGCGTTCAGATACCGAAACCCTGGAGCAGTTTCATCTGCAAAGCAAACAAGAGAGTGCTATAAGGCTCCAAGGAACAATACCCAGAAACTGAAAAGAAATGGAAAAGAGATAATAAAAAAAACACATTGCTATAGTACCTGTCTGGCGAACCATAGCCGCAACTACACCTCGGAATAACCCTCCTACTCACGAAGGAGCCCAGATGTAAGATACAGGTAAAGGAAGATTACAAGCATCCAGCATAGAACAGTGACTTACCAGGCGAGTTAACAGAGGAACCAATGGAGAACGCCACCACGTAGTGCCGAGTCTGTGAAGAAATTGAACCAGCACTGAAGAAAATATCACCAAGAGTTACACAACTATCAAACAACTATAAACACTCATGAAACACAGACAGCGATGCATGGAGGCGGAGACACACTGAGGCAGAGCAACTGTAAGTGTGCCTGAGACACAGACAACAACGCACAGAGGCGAATACCATTTAAAGCAAAACCCCAGTTCACAGTAACAGTCAACATACAAGCCGAGGAATAGAATAATGCAAATCTTACCAGAGTTTTCACAAATCGCTGGGTGAACAGAAGATTTCTAGGCTGAGTTCCAAACGATCGAGCCTGAGGAAGCTTCCAGGAGTATGTAGGTCTGGGTACTAGGCAGACAAGCCTTAGAATAAGACACAGGGAAAGAAACCACAGAAACTGCAGAACGTCGAGAGCCCACAGGGCAAAAGACCAAGAGAAAACAATAAGAGTGACCAAATGAGCACGAAGACTTGAAACCCTATACCAAAGTGGGTTTGTAGAATATCGAGGAGGGACAGGTGTCTACCTGACAAATCACCAGCGCATAGTACCATAACCCAATCAATTCCGCATAGATTGAAAATCAATTCATCATATCCAAAAATCTCTTGATTATTACATTCATTTGTTAGTACACACCAACGCAAGCGCAGTAACGGCGGGACCACGTGGGTTGGCCACATCAAGTGGTATTATAGCATAATTTGAAGAAAACATAGAAATATGGAAGTACAAAGATGAGGACGTTGAAGAGGTGCACGCAGAGTAGCAGACGAGGGCTTGAGGGAACAATTGAGGATCCTTACTGCTCGCTTAGAAGTAGTAGAGGCAGGTAGGAGAAGAGACCCAGAAATTGGGGATGATAGTGACGAAGAGGCAGCAACTCCTACAGATGGATTAGAGGAAGAAGCCCAACAATTAAGATTGTTGAGATTGATACTGTTAGCTAGCAGCAAACCCAAGCCTGAGATCCCTAACTATGATGGCATTCTGTCCGCAGACGTCCTGTTGGATTAGGTAAGTGAGTTAGACAAGTATTTTGAAAATGAAGAGATCAATGAGGAAAAAAGAGTTATATTTGTTGTAACTAAGTTAAAATGACACGCCACCTTATGGTGGGATAGTGTCCAAGTAGACAGGCGACGAATGAATAAGCTACTGATAAGAAAGTGGCCAAGGACGGTGGCAAAACGGAAGGGTAGATTTTTGCCTAAAGACTATCAGGTTGAACTTTATCGACGAGTGTAGAATTTGAGGCATAAAGGTATGACCGTGAAGGAATACACAGAGGAGTTTTATCGTGTGAATTTGTGGGCTGGTTATACTGATGATACTCTAGAGAAAACAACGAGATACGTGAATGGCTTGAGACTGGAAATACTAGACGAGATCAGTATTCTCTCTCCACGAAATATAGAAGAGGCCTTTCAGAGTGCTGTAAAGGTTGAAGAAAAAATTAACAGGAAACAGAATAATAAGAGAGGGTGAGGAAATGGCAGAGGACGAGGACAGTCCTATGGAAGAGGGAGGACTGCCACAAACAGCAAAGAAGGTAGTAGTTCCATAGCTTCAGGGACAGCAGAGAAAGGAGATAGCATCAGAGGAGGTCAGCCATATCAGCGGGGGAGAGGAAATGGTTGCGGAAGGGGGACTAATGTCCAGTGCTACAGGTGCCATAAGTGGGAGCACAATTCCTTCGAATGCCCGGAAGCTGAGCATGCTAGCTAGAGGGGAGCATTTGTTGCGCACCTTGAGGAAGTTGAAGCATAGCCCCGAGAGATAGAAAATGTGGCAGAAATAGGGGAGGCTTTAGTTTTAGACAAAGTATTATTGAAGCCAGCCAAGGAAATGGCTAAACAGACCCAACGGAAGTCATTGTTCCGAACAATTTGCAAATCACATGGAAAGTGCTGTAAATTGATTATAGACAGCGGAAGTACAGACAATTTAGTCGCCACCGAGATGGTGGAAAAGCTGGGATTGAAACAACTGAAGCATCCGACACCTTACAAGGTGTCGTGGCTACAGAAAGGCCACCAACTATTAGTGGACGAACAATGCGAAGTTGAATTTCACATTGGCATATAAAAAGACACGGTGGTCTGTGATATTAGGCCAATGGACATATGCCATATACTGTTAGGGAGACCGTGGCAGTATGATCAGAAGGTGATGCACGATGGGAAGACAAATTGTTATAAATTTGTGAAAGATGGGGTCAAACATACACTTGTACCCATCAAAGAGGAGGATGCAGCAGAATCAAGTGGAACAAAAGCATTGTTAATAGGGGGAAAACAGTTTGTGAAGCAGATTGGGGAAAACGAGGTAAATTATGCGATTGTAAGGAGGACAAAAACGATGTTGCTAAACACAGAAAAGTCAGAATTGTCTGCAGAGATTCAGGAGCTATTGGAAGAATTTAAAGATATTGTAGTTGATGATCTGCCAGATAAGTTGCCTCCCAAGAGGAGCATTAGCCATCATATCGACTTTATACCTGGAGCAAGCCTATAGAATAAGGTAGCATATAGAATGAGCCTGAAAGATAATGAAGAGATTCTTAAACAGGTGGAGGAGTTGTTGGACAAGGCACTGATCAGAGAAAGTTTGAGCCCTTGTGCGATACCAATAGTACTCGCACCTAAGAAGGGTGGAGAATGGCGAATGTGTACAGATTCGCGAGCTATTAATAAAATCACTATTCGGTATAGATTTCCCTTACCCAGAATGGATGACTTGATGGACTGTCTTAGCGGAGCAACTTATTTCACGAAGATTGATTTGAAGAGTGGATATCATCAGATCAGGATCAGGGAAGGAGATGAGTGGAAGACAGCTTTCAAGACCAATGAAGGGTTGTACGAATGGCTAGTCATGCCATTTAGGTTAAGCAACGCTCCTAGTAACTTTATGAGATTGATGAATGAGATGTTAAAGGAATTTATTACCAAGATTGTGATCATTTATCTAGATGATATTTTGATTTTCAGCAGAACGAAAGGAGAACATCTTCAACATGTTCGAAGGGTGTTAGAGAAGTTACAGCAGAACAAACTGCTGATAAACTTAAAGAAATGCACTTTCCTGCAGAAGGAACTGGTCTATCTGGGGTTTGTAGTTGCAGAAAATGAATTGAAGATGGACCCAGAAAAGATTGCAGCAATCATAAATTGGCCTTCACCGAGGAGCTTATTTGAAGTACGTAGTTTTCACGGACTAGCAAGTTTTTATCAGAAATTTGTTAGGAATTTCAGTGAAATCTGCGCGCCAATGCTAGACACCATCGAAAAGGCCATTCAACCTTTCTGTTGGACCAGGGAGGCAGAAGACAGTTTTCAGCTTTTGAAGTGGAAGATTATGGAGAGGCTGATCTTGAGGCTGCCCAGCTTTAGTAAACTCTTTCAGGTTTGGTGTGATGCAAGTGGTATAGCTATTGGCACTGTGCTCAGTCAGGAAGACAGACCAGTGGCATTCTTTAGTGAGAAATTAAATGAGAGCCGGCAGAAATACTCCTCGTAAAACAAGGAATTTCATGCCGTGGTTCAAGCTTTAAAACATTGGATGCACTACTTGCTGGGCAATGAGTTTGTATTATTTTCTGATAATTCAGCGTTGCAATATGTAATGCAGCAGCACAAATTAAATCACAAGCACACCAAATGGGTAGAATACTTGCAGAGTTTCACTTTGATGTTAAAACACATAAGTGGGAAAGCCAATAAAGTGGCAGATGCCTTGAGCAGAAGAGCTTTGCTCCTACAGGAAAGTAGCATATAGGTGATGGTATTCGAACATCTGAAGGATTTGTACTAAACTGACACAGATTTCAAAGAAGCTTTTGAAGCCTGCCAGAATCTCGTGTGAAGGAATGCAAGTCCATGGTTAGACCACAATTTGTAGGAATGATTATTGTTCAGAGGTGGACAGTTATGTATTCCAGACTGTTTGATGAGGGAAAATATTGTGCGGGAGAAGCATACTGGTGGACTAGCGGGACATTTTGGCATCAACAAAACTTTGGAGCAACTCGGACATTTTTATTATTGGCCTAGAATGAGTAGGGATGTACAAAGATATGTGAACAGGTGTAAAGTCTGCCAACTGGCGAAAGGACACAGTCAAAATGCTAGACTTTACACGCCACTACCTGTTCCAAGAAGGCCATGGGACTCAGTCAGCATTGACTTTGTCTTAAGACTGCCTAGAACGCAGGGGGGATATGATTCAGTGATGGTGGTGGTAGATAGATTTTCAAAAATGGCTCATTTTATTCCTTGTCAGAAAACTAGTGATGCCACGTACGTAGCTCACCTATTTTTCACGGAGGTAGTTCGATTACATGGCCTACCCAAATCTATCGTTTCAGACAGGGATGTAAAGTTCACAGGAAACTTTTGGCGCTCCCTGTGGAAAAAATTTGGCACGCAATTGAACTTCAGATCTACATATCATCCGCACACTGATGGACAAACAGAAGTGGTGAACAGGAGCTTGGGGAATCTATTACAGAGTTTGACTGGAGAAAGTTCACGATTATGGGATCGTGCTCTCGCCCAGGCAGAATTCGCTTATAACGATTCGCCCAATCGTAGCACCGAATACAGCCCATTCCAGATTTTGTACAACATGCATCCTCGGGGAATACATGAGCTACGAGATTTGGGAAAGTTGGAATAGAGAAGTGCGGATGGGGAAGATTTTTCCGAAGTGATGATCGAGCTACATGAACAGGCCAAATTAAAATTACAGGACAGCTTACAGAAGTATAAGCAACAAGAAGATTCAAGGCGAAAGGAAGTGCAATTTAACGTTGGAGATGAGGTCCTTGCACATCTGCGCAAGGAACGATTTCCTAAGGGCACGTATAATAAAATAAAATTTAAGAAAATTGGTCGTTGTAAGATCTTACGTAAATTTTCAGCCAACGCCTACGAAATTCAGCTGCCACCTGATATAGGCATATCACCTATTTTCAACGTGGCGGATTTGTTCCCATATAATGCCCAAGCAGAGGAAGACAGTGTGGTACGACGAGAACGGGACACCCAAATTGGAGACAGTTCTTGGAAGAAGCATATGCCTACGGCTCAGTCCCATGAGGTTGAAGGGATCCTCAGTACCCAGGTAGCGAAGAAGAAACGTAGGAAAGAATATCTACGATATCTCATCAAGTGGAGAGACCGTCCAATGGAGGACAGCTCGTGGCTCGACGCGACGCAGATACATAAGGCTGGCTATTCGGTGGAGGAAATTATGGAACAGAGCCATGATTTTCTTTTACCCCAAGAGCCTGATGCAGGAGTATCTCGTTGACAGGGCAAAGATGGAAGAGTGGTTGATATGGTTTCTGAAGAGGACGGGGGAATCAATTTATTGGATGAATAGTTACTTGTTTTTTTTTTACTTTTCTTTCATTAAAGTTGCTTAAGATTAATGTAATGAATTTTAATTAGGAGTAACAGTAGTTAGGTAGAGTCGTTGTTCCCAGACAGTTGCATTATTGTTGTAAAAGAAGAAACGAAAATGTATTTGACAACTATGCAAAGTTCTGCATAGGAAATAACTGTTGTAACTAACTGAAAACCTAACACAGTTAAAACAGTTTGAAAACAATACTATTAAAGGAGGGGAAAAAGCACATTAAGGGGTTCGATTGTAAAAGAAAAAATAGAGTAAGAGAAATAAAATTGTTTTTGTGTGCACACGAAACTCTACAGCGACCTCAATACAGAGTAACATTTTGTTAACATTTTATCATGTGAAGGTTGTCAGTGTACAATTATAGGTTCTAAGTCAAAAGAAGAAGATAGCCAAAGTCGGACGAGAGGTAGCACCGCCCAGTTGCAAGCGGCACAAACCAAAATAACCAGACATTAAATGACCGAATCAGGTATGTGAATCTATGAATGCAAGTCCAATCTACTCCAGTATTGAATTCATAAAGTTACAAAACACAATCACCCAAATTCATTGTTCATTACATATTGTTCAAAGTAGAAGACCAAACCCAGTTCACAGACGCGGGAAGTAACACTAATTATTTCCAATAAGACCCAACTCATAGCCAACATCGTGCCTAACAAACAGTGAATTAAGTACAGACTGCGAGCGGCCTAAGGCCAGCAAAGAAAGACCAACCCAACAAAAAAAATCGAATCATCAAGACAAGCAAGCTACTAGACGAACAAAGTAACGCTACCCATGCTTGCTCGGAACAGCTGAGCGTCCAGACACCGAAACCCTCGGGCAGTTTCATTTGCAAAGCAAACAACAGAGTGCTATAAGGCTCCAAGGAACAATACCCAGAAACTTAAAAGAAATGGAAAAGAGCTAATAACAAAAAAAAAACACATTGCTATAGTACCTGTCCGGCGAACCATAGCAGCAACTACACCTCGGAATAACCCTCCTGCCCACGAAGGAGCCCAGACGTAAGATATAGGTAAAGGAAGATTACAAGCGTCCAACATAGAACAATGACTTACCAGGCGAGTTAACGGAGGAACCAACGGAGAATGCCACCATGAACTGCTGAGTCTGTGAAGAAATCGAACCAGCACTGAAGAAAATATCACCAAGAATTACACAGCTATCAAACAACTATAAACAGTCATGAAACAAAAATAGCGGCGCATGGAGGAGGAGACACACTGAGGCAGAGCAACTGTAAGCATGCCTGAGACACAGACAGCAACGCACAGAGGTGGAGACTCTTTAAAGCAAAACCCCAGTTCACAGTAACAGTCAACATACAAGCCGAGGAATAGAATAATGCAAATCTTACCAGTGTTTTCACAAATCGCCAGGTGAACAGAATATTTCTAAGTCGAGTTCCAAACGACAGAGCCCGAGGAAGCTTCCAGGATTATGTAGGTCTGGGTACTAGGCAGACAAGCCTTAGAATAAGACACAGGAAAAGAAACCACAGAAACTGCAGAACGCCGAGAGCCCAAAGGGCAAAAGACCGGGAGAAAACAACAAGAGTGACCAAATGAGCACGAAGACATGAAACCATATACCAAAGCGGGTTTCTGGAATATCAAGGAGGGACAGGTGTCTACCTGACAAATCACTAGCGCATAGTACCATAACCCAATCAATTCCGCATAGATTGAAAATCAATTCACCCATATCCAAAAATCTCTTGATTACTACATTCATTTGTTAGTACACACCAACGCAAGCGCAATAATGGCATGACCACGTGGGCTGGCCCCATCAGACTTCTTTCACATTATTGTCTTCTAAATACTTCTTTCACATTATTATTTTTTATTTTTTCATTTCTTTTGTTTTTTTTCTAGCAATAGGCCTCTTGCTGCAACTTTGTTGATAACTTCTACTATAGGTGATAAAATCAAATTTCATCAAAGACCCATTTGAGATATTGAATATATATTTCCATTGATATAAGACACTTGAACTTTTATGAGCTATGGAGTGATGAAATGATTCCTAAATCTCATGGTATGCATGGTCGTGCAATGTTCCAAACATGTGTAACTTCAATTGCTCATATCTCTCAATCCAGGAAATGAAATAAAATTCTGTAAAACAATATTTGAGATAATAGAAAATGCCTTCAAATGATCTATTTTGCACCTTCCAAAATAATCTATGGATGTTGTAGAACCTACGTGAAGTTTGCTGAAGATTGTTTCTTTGCGTTTCAACCATCATTGTGCTTATATGGTGGCCATATCAGCACTCGAAAAATGATAAATATCTGAAATGAGGTTGTCTAAGATTCTATGTCTTGCATATAAATTTTTTAATCTATGTCATCGTTTTATAAATCTACAATAATAAAAAATGTAAGAATACCAAATGAATAGGGCCAAAATGGACACCAAGGGTTTGTAGAGAAACATGGGTTGTTGTAGAGGTCATGGAGCCTCTATTTTGCAGACCAATGGATGTAGTGAATCCATGTAAAAATGATCCTATAATGGTGAATGAATATCCAAGGGTGGAAAGCTCTATAATACTTGTGGGCCAACTTTTAGTTACAGTGTATGGCCAAGAAAATGGACCCCAAAGATGCCAAAAGGTGGTTGTAGATTGCTACAATACTTTGAAACTGAAATATGCCTCAAACCATCATTCCCATGGAGCCATAACGTACTATGAAACCATTGATTTGGATATTTGCGGTAGGCCCCCAAGATCTAAAAAATTAAAATGCCAGAAGAATAGGAGAACACATAGTAAACAAAACCACAAAAAACTTTTTATTAAAATAGAGAATAACTATAAAAGCTACATTGTGGTGGAAAATCTATCATTTTACAAAATGTGACTTGTTACTTATAGCCTTTTTAGGTACAATACCATGGTTAGGTTCCATGGGTGGGTAAATACAATGGGTGAATGAATAGCATGGGTGGATTCCATTTACAATACGATGGGTAAATTCCATGGGGTGATAAATACCATGGCTGGATGCCACTTTCCATTTAGATCATCACCATATTAAGTGCATCAACTAGGGGATTGTTTGAGTCATAAACACTGATAATCATGATAGGTATCACATAGTTGGACATGGTTAATGAGGGTTACGTATCCAATTTCAGAAAAACACCCAAAATACTAATTTTATGTTCAAGATTTGTCATCTCCAACAACAATTATTTTGGTGCGGGTGTCTTGAATGGTTTTGAAATATCAACAAGAGAGGGCCTGAATCTATACATCAATTGCCACATTCCCAAGAATAAAACCAATAGAAGATTCCTTAAGACCCATCCCCCTTCTCTAACTATCAATCATATTGGGGGGTCCCAAAATCAATTACAACAATCAATTTCCTTCTTTGCTGCCTCAGATCTAGCCATCTCCAACTCTGCCATGACTGTAGGTTATTTCTTTTGAGAATGTTTTCTGATAGATGTTTTTGTTATAGAATCTAATTTGCATAACTATTTTGAATGATAGTCTCTTCATGAATAGACAAAGAAACTATTTCTCTACCATAATAAAAACATTAAATTTATATTCTCCAAAGTGTGTTGCACTACTAGAGGACATTTTTGAAAGAAATTCCATAAATACCCTTCATTCAACATAGCAACATAACAATTTTTTTTGCATAACAACCATTGAAAAAAACATTCTCCATAAGCATGGCCAACATCTTATTAATTTTGCATGGCTAGCAACAACAATGCAACAACACAATTTAGTCCTTTACAATACCCAACATAAGAATCATCAAAATAAGTAGGAAACATGCACTCTTCATAGATAATTATGTGCCTCTTTGGTTTCTAGCCTAGTATGGGTTGGAAAAGTATGAGAAAGATCCAAATAAGACTTTTTGAGACAATGGAAGATTGGTGAAGTTTATGCAAATGTTGTGAGGATTGGAAAATATTTCGGTGAGGTTATTTTATGTCACAAGATTTCTGATCCCCTAATGTTTCTTGTGAACTACCAACTACCTAAGAAGTTACGAGGTAATGGGGATGGAGGTACTAGATCCAACCAATCCTAGGACACGTAGCTCATGATAGTGCCATTTTGACTTTGCAGCCCAAGAATGGGACTCGAACTTTTGTTGTGTAAGACAATACTTTTGGGGAGAAAAAATGAATTGTTGAATTAGTTTTGGAGGAGAAATATTGTGGCAACTAGAGATAGAGACTTGAAATTTGTAAGCAAATACTAGAACCCTTCTCAACATGTCAACCAAAAACCTATAACTCTATGAACCTGTAAAATCTATGAATAGAAACTGGACCGTTGAGTTAAGGCATAAGTTATGGTTGATGAAGAAACTAATGAGAGAGCCATCTCCCTTTTCAGTTAGAATGAAAGAAACTATATTATTTGGATTTTTTTTGTGCACATGAAACACTATAAAGACATAGGATCTTCGAGGGAACTATAGGGAGTGGTGAAGGGCCTCCCTTTGTGTTTTGTAGGCCCTTAATATCCATGTTTTATTATGTATTCATTGCAAATAATGATACTAATTTAATGATAACTTTATAGAGTTCTTGATTTTTTGGAGGTTGCATCAAGTCACGCCTCACCGTTCGACACTTTCATCTGAATGTTCAGTGAGGAGAGGCCTCCGCATATTCTGCCAATGTTTTCCTTGGGCGTCCTTGTCATGTAAGAAGTAACATATCACATCTCGGCAGGATTGACAGCTAGACTGCATTGAAAGTAAAAGGCACCTTGGCTCGCTCTTCCATTGCGGGTTGGGTTATATGAGATCCAGGGCTTCAAGAATGAAAAGATCGAAGAAGAAGTGATGAAGAAGTACCCATTGGACCTTCGAAGCTACAATCTGTATGACTTGCATTTCGTTGTGAAATATCAATGCACGAGACAGTTAAACTGTATCCACGGGGTGTGTCATTGGGATGAGGAGGACCCATGGAGATATTGCTATAGTTTCTCCAGACCCAATGAACTGGTCAGCTTCTCTGTGGAGTGGTTAGCGAAGCAACACGAAGTAGCATCATAGAGAGCACGAGCACTAGCAACATTTTCAGCAAAGGCAAGCATACCAACACGCGACAAAGGTAAGATTGTTGATTGCATGGAGGAGGAGTAAAGCTACAAGTTTCAAGCAGATCCACTTATAGAGAAAGAAACTATGGCTATAGAGGCAAAGAGGTAGCAGCGCGACAAGTGATGAGAACCAATATTGCAGCAATAATGTTGCAACTCTTGCGCTACCATCTTCACTTTATCATCCTGGGGTTCGTACAAACTTGGAGGTGACAGTGTTGTATAGATAAGTAAACGTGATGGTTCCACCTTTTGTCATTGTTCAGCTAGTGAGAGAACACTAGGGTTTTCAAGCCAGACTTCTATGGATTTAGAAGAAGCTTGGTTCCTTGATGAAAGAAATAGAAATCTACTCTAAGAGAGAGTTGATCTACTACAATAATGAAAAAGAATGAAATTAAATGCTAAGGCACACCATTTCCTAATTAACTGTTAGGAACTATGCTTTGCAATAATGCTAAATTAGCATGAGTGAAATGCTATTGTCCTAAGCATGGAAGTTAAAAACATAAAACATCATTGTTATGCATGTAAAGGACTGTAATAAATCTGTTTTTTCTTTTTGTGCTTTTCATGAAAAATCAAGTTTGCAAACGAATCCCTTTTGGTGATGTGGTAGGTGGTTTAGGGATGTTGGTGGATGGCTGGAAGGTTCAGGAGATGGTTGGAAGGTTTGGGAGACTCTTGGGTGACCTTGGGAAGCTTCCTAGAGGTTTTTCCTCAATTCGGCCTCAAAACAAGCCACTACAGGAAAACCTAGAGGATGTACTAGAAATCTACAAGATTCCCTGTATCTCTATAAGATACAACCAAGAACAAAACAATGGCCATTGGAGGTGATGGGGGGCTTAGGGAAAGTGGTTGATGGGTGGAATGGAGTGAATAAGGGCCTAGGATCACTCAAAACCCAAAACCAAGTTTAGGAGAGGGTTGGATTCGCTCAACATGCTTGGGGAAATTTTATATAAAATGATGAAATTGGTGAAGGTTTTGATGAAAATATGGAATTCTTATGGGTAGATGAAGTTGGAAGGTGGTTTCTTGATATGAGACCTCTGTCTACTCCTGAAGTACCCATTTTACATCAAAGATGTGTAATTTCCGAAAAGGTATATAAACAACAAGAATTCTCAGGAACTAGAAAAGAAAAATTTAATGAAGTAATTGTCTACCTTATGCATGACGAAATTGGTGAATAAAATGGAATCATGGATGAGATATACTGCAAGAATGAAGATAGAATACATGGCAATGAAATCATACTTTTGAAAACTGATCAAATTTTAGTTTAAGTACAAAAAACTCTAAATCTTATGAAAGAAATGGAAATATGTCTTTTTGGGGCTGCATAAGGGTCTTTTCCTCAAATCATGATCCTAGAAGGAAGAAGTGAGACCAAGACAACTACTAAAATATTTGTGGTGCTTCTTTTATCCCTTATAACCTTCTACTGAATTAAGGCACAAATGGAAGCAAACTAATAATCAATTAAACAAATATACACTACTTGCAATGAAATACCTCTAAAGATAGTTTAACCATGAATCTATGAAACTAATCTAAGCATACATATACAAGGAGAGGATCCTTTTCTGGTAGGGTTGGGCCCTAATGCAAGAGCTTCAGCCCTCTGAGTTAAGTTAGTACTAGATCAAGAAAAATCTCATTCTTATTACGAAAACATAAAATTACATCAAAGTCTTCCACAAGTCTGGAGCTCGAAAATAACTAGAGTTTTTACAATAAAAATTCAAATCTTAATTAGGCTTTAGGCCTATTTACTTATAAAACTAAAGTCCCCAATGACTTCCTTAAATTTAGGGAGGCTCAAATCCCAAACTCCAGATGAACTAACTCTTTATCTATCACTTGCTCGGCTTCCTTCTAAATTTCATGACTTGGCTACTTGCATTCCGAGCTAGTTGGATTAATAGAGGAATATTCAAGTGGGGGAGGAGTAAATGAGGAGGCGTTACCTCCTACAATCTCACTCCCTTGTCCCATTCGATTTTCAAACCTTAGTCTTCCAAAAATTCCTTGATTTTCTCTTCCAAACCGGCATTCAATGCATATTAGTCCACTAGGCATAATATCTCACTTTAACTCATCTCATTGAACACAATATAATCAAAACATGCAATAAGTTGTGAGAGGAGTTGGTTTGGCTAAGCCAGAAGGTGAATTAAGGTCCATATAATTACCTAATAATGATTCACATCATCACCCCCCTACTGAAATTGTTTCTCATCCTTTGAGAAAATCAATCAATATCCATGTCTTTCATAGCTCTAGTAGCATCCCTGACATCCCATGCCTCTGTTGTGGTTTCCTCTTCTTGTTCATAGAAACCTGTCTATTTTCTACCTTCTCCCATCGCCTCCTTTCTTCTTCTTCCTTTATTCCCTCTAGCATCCTTAAGAGAAATGGTGGACTGAGTCTCGAGCCAATCCAATTGACCTTGAGCCTTTGCATAGACTGCTTGTACATGAGTGTTTTGTTTAGTGCTTCTCTCATTCTTTGAGGAGAGTGGCACTCTCTTATATTTATACTGTATGGCAATGTGTTCCATCTCCTTAGGCAAGCTTGCATGTTGTCATCCCCTAACAACCTAAACATGTGCTCAAAATGTGTAATTTCTTGCTCTTGGGCGGCAAGATACTTGGGTGCAAGATGAGGATCGTTTGCAATTTTATTATGTGTACTAATGAGGGCCATTGGATTGGACTACTCATCTTTGATCATAAAAGGCTTTGTTTGTTCTCTTTCTAATGTCTTCTTCATTTTTGCAGCACATTCTTCCTCATGGTTCATCCATGATGCCAAAGCCATCAACTGTAAATATCCAAGATTTGCATTAGGGTCCCATAAATTCATGTCTTTTAAGGCCATGTTATGCAAATAAAACTTAGACATCTTGGCCCTATATTCCAATGTACTTTGATAACAAAGATAAATAAATTTTCTATAATCCTGAAATGGCATAGTGCCTCTTTGTGATAGGGTTTTGGTTTGAAACTGAAACCACTGTTCCTTAAGGTATAGTGCATAGGATTTAGCTAGCATCCTGCACAGGATTTCTTCCAAAGAGAGACTGGCCATACATGCCAATTGGTTCTCTCTTTCGTGTAGTTGTTCTTTCAACTGTGCATTTTTTGTCTCTAACTGATTTCTCATTATGGCCTCTCTATCTCTCAAGTTATTTAGTTTACTTCCCATCTCCTTGAGCTTGTACTCCATGTGACCAATGTCCTCCACCCTATTGGACTTGGCAATTTGCATCCATCTATGAGTTCTGGCTCTCTCCTTCTTAAGCTCAAAGAATAATATAATAGAAATTTTTTGTGGAATATCCCAACCCCCTTCAATAAATTTGTAGTAGGAGTCAAGGTTAGGTTGGGGGATGGGTTCCCTTAGCTCTGCATCCTATTATTTGGTTTCTTATTGTAGGCTTCACTCCTTATCCAATTTTTGAGTCTCGTCTAGGTTTAGAAGGGTCACTTGTAGGATTGCTTCTGCTTCCTGTACATCCTATTATGTATCATGTAGAATTTATTTTCCTTTGGATGAGGTGGATCTAGTTACAAGCCTTCTCACATAGGTGATAGAATACTTAGGAGGAGGGATTTTCTCCTGCTGTTTAGGTGAGTCCTCAATTACAATGGGAATTTTGGTTGGAGTTTGGGGTTTCCCCTACCTTATCCTTATGCTTTTTCTTGTTCTGAAATATAAGGTGGTCTTTCTTTCTCTTTTTACTTTTTGTTTGATAGGGGTGCTAAGAGAAGTGAGGTCAGTTTCTACTTCTTTCTCAGTGGTTCTGGAGACGCCTTAGGTGACTCCTCCTTGTCTTTTGCCTCCTCTTTTCTATTGCCCTTTTCTTTTATGTTTTTCCCCTCTTCTTCTCCTTCTAGACCCTCATTTTTTTTATTAGTTTCCTCCTTGACATCTTCTTGTGTTTCTTCATCACCTTCCTTCTCTTTCTCCTCTTCTTCCTCCTCATCTATCTCATCTTCATCCTTCTATGTTTCTTCTCCTTCTGTTTTTAGTTTATTCCTCATCTTTTTCATTGACAGTAGGACTAATGTTATATGTGAGGGCTTTGATATCTTCCTCTATCTGCATGTCTCTGAAAATTTCCCATTCGATAGGAAGTATGATGTTGTGGAGGGCCATATGGCTGAAATGATTGGTTGGCTGGTTGGGAATGATACTGAGATGCAAAGGACCGAGGAGGAGGTGTAGACCAGGAAGGATGAGTAGGGGGTCCTCAAGAAGGAATGGATGTAATCTGGTTGGGGTTGTAATATGCATGGGATGACCCTTGCATGCCCTGCTGGTATGGCCTAGGCCCATGAAGTCCCCTTTGGTTTATGTAGTAGAGTTGCTCAATGACCTCTTCAGCTCCTTGATATACAGATTTGAGTCCAGGAAAGAAAGGGCACTTCCCTATGGAGTGTTTTGTTTCACACATTGAGAAAATTTCAATAGAATTCAATGGACATTCATTCATAGGGTGCCTCCGGGTGCATCTAGGATAGAAATGGCCAAGGATATCTTTGCTTCCTCCTACTTTCTCCTAATGTGCATATTTTCAATCTATAGGGCAATGGTTTGCAGCATCTCGCTCTTGAAATCTTCCAGCGTGTTTCCAATTTCACCCTTAATGGGTGAATTGGAAGAGGATGTACTAACCATAGGTTGACTTCCCCTACACTTTTTCCTAGTTGTCCTAGAATGGTTTCTAAAGGCACTCTTGATATCCTCATAGGTTAATTGGTATACATATCCTCCTGCTAAGAAGTGTAGTGTATCCAAAAGATCTTCCCTTACTCCTCTAAGGAAAACTAGCTTTAGTGACTCAGGGTCAGGTGTGCACTTTGCCATTTCATAACTAAGTTGGAATCCTTCTTCATAACCCTATAGGGATTCATCACTACTTAAGGTCATCCTAAAGATTTCCTCTTTATTATCCTTAGACCTACAATAGTCTTAATACTTTTTGTGTTGAAGGCTTGATGTATCTGAGCCCAAGTTGTGATGATATCCCTAGGTAAACCCATGAACCAGTGCAAAGTTGCATCCTTGAGGGTAGATGGAAATAGTTTCAACTTTTTCTCATCATCTGTATAGTCATATGTTCGACATATAACAACAAACTCAAGTATGAAAGTGTCGGGATCTTTTGTAGTCAGGACATGGAAATGAGGAAGGGTGGAGGGGCTTATGTTTTTCATCTTAGTGTCCCCATTGGTTTCCATGACGGGGAAGGCATGCTAAACTCGCTCTCTATCCCCTATGTCATTGTTGTTTTCATCCATTGGCTTGCTAGGAATGGGTTATTCTTCTTCTTATTTCCCTGTGGGTTCTTCAAATATGTCAGCTTGCTCTCCTATGGGTTCCTCCAATTCACAGCCACCGAAGAAGAGGGAAGGTTGGTTGTTGGATGCAGTGGGGGTATTTGGGAAAATTTTCCTTAAGTTATCCCTATTCCTACAAGGCATGAAGTGAAATTCTTTTGGTTTGGTTTTTTGTTTTTTTCAAACATTGAAAGTGATTGCATAATTGAAATTGCAGATTGAATGAAAACTATTGACTGAATGAAAAGATTAACTACTGGATTGAAATCGAACTTGCAGAATTGAAATTACATACTGAATGAAAACTAATGAATGAATGAAAATATTAACTACTTGATTGAAATCTAACTTGTAGAATGGAAAGGAAAGTAAAGAATGTAGAATGAAAAGGAAGTAGTCTAAATTACTTTTGCAAGACTGAAACTAATTGTAGAATATTAGAAGCAAGAAATAGAAGAAAGAAAGCAATAATCACATATTACTGAGACACCTCCCTAGTAATGGTGCCAAATAGTGATGAGCACCATTATTGCAGCAAGAATGCTACAAGTCATGGGCTACCAGAGTTACTTTATCAACACGAGGTTCGTACAAACTTGGAGGTGAAAGCGCTGTATACACAAGTAAAAGTGATGGTTCTACTTTTTGTCACTGTTCAGCTGGCAAGAGACAACTAGAGTTTTGAAGCCAGACTTCTATGGATTTAGAAGAAACTCGGTTCATTGATGAAATAAATAGAAATCTACTCTAAGAGAGAGTTGATCTACTAAAATAATGAAAAAGAATGAAATTCAATTCTAGGGCACACCATTTCCTAATTAACTACTAAGAGTTATGCTTTGCAATAATGTTAAATTAACATGAAAAAAATGCTACTATCCTAAGAATGGAAGTTAAAAACATCAAACATCATTGTTATGCATGTAAAGGACTATAATAAAATCTGTTTTGTCTCTTTGTGCTTTTCATGAAAAATCAAGTGTGCAAACTAATCTCTTTTGGTGATGTGGCAGGTGGTTTAGGGATGCTGGTGGATGTCTGGAAGGTTTAGGCGATGGTTGGAAGGTTTTGGAGACCCTTGCATGACCTTGGGAAGCTTCCTAGAGGTTTTCCCTCAATTTGGCATCAAAACATGCCACTATAGGAAAACCTACATGATGTACTAGAAACCTACAAGATTCCCTATATCTCTATAGGATACAACCGAGAGAAAAATGATGGGTTGAAGGTGTTGGAAGGCTTAGGGAAGGCAGTTGATCAGTGGAATGGAGTGAGGAAAGGCCTATGATCACTCAGAACCCAAAACCAAGTTTAGGAGATGATTGGAATGACTCAACATGCTTGGGGAAATTTCCATGTAAACTGACGAAATTGGTGAAGGTTTTGATGAAAACAAAGAATGTGTATGGGTAGATGAAGTTAGAAGGTGGTTTCTTGATATGAGACCTCTTTCTACTTCTAAAGAACCTTCTCTTCATCAAACATGTGTAATTTCCAAAAACTTATATAAACAAGAGAATTCTCATGAGCTAGAAGAGCATAATTTAATGAAGTAACTATCTACCTTATGCATGAGGAAATTGCTGAATAAAATGGAATCATGGATGAGATCTACTACAAAAATGAAGATAGAAGAGATGGCAATGAAATCCTACTTTGAAAAATTGAGCAAATGCAAGTTTTAGTACAACAAACTCTAAATATTATGAAAGAAATGGAAATCTATCTTTTGGGGGCTGCATAAGGGTATTTTCCTTAAATCATGATCCCAGAAGGAAGAAGTGAGGCCAAGACACCTACTAACAGATTTGTGGTGCTTCTTTTATCCCTTCTAACTTGCTATTGAAGTATGGCACAAATGGAAGCAAACTAATAAACAATTAAACAAATTGATACTACTTGCAATGAAATAATTCTAAATCTATGAAACTAATCTAAGCATACAGATACAAGAAGAGGAGCCTTTGCTGCCAAGGTTGGGTCCTAACCCAAGAGCTACAACCCTCTAAGTTAACTTAGTACTAGATCAAGAAAAAGCTCATTCTTATTACCAAAATAGAAAATTACGTCAAAGTCTTCTACATGTCTCGAGCTCAAAAATAACTAGAGTTTTTCCAATAAAAATTCAAATCCTAATGAGGCTCTAGGCCTCTCTACTTATACAACTGAAGTCCCCAATGAGTTCCTTAAATTTAGGGTGGCTTGGCTCCCAAACTTGAGATGAAACAAGTCTTTGGCTATCACTTGCTTGGCTACCTTCTAATCTTCATGACTTGGCTTCTTCCACTCTAAGATGGTGGGATTAATGGAGGAATATTCAAGTGGGGGAGGAGCAAATGAGGAGGATTTACGTCCAACAATCCCTCTCCCTTGTCCCATTCAAGTTTCAAACCTTATTCTTGCCAATATTCATTGATTTTCTTTTCCAAACCTACATTCAATGCATATTAGTCCACTAGGCATAATATATCACTTAAACTCATCTCATTAAATAAAATGTAATAAAAACATGTAATATGTTGTGAGAAGATTTGGTTTGAGTAAGCTAGTAGGTGAATTAAGGCCCATATAATTACCCAATGATGAGGCTCATCAACAAGCGAATCATGTGAAGGAACAAGGGTAAGAAGATAATGGAAGAAGGAAAGAGGGAGTTGCATGAGTTGAGAGAGAAGCTCCGAAAGGAACAACAAATAGGAGAGGGAAGCATAGCAACAGAATATACATCAAGGGGCACAACATGTGCAAACTGATGAAGTAGCGCCCGACCAAGAAGTTGATTCATCTGAATAGCTTGCATCAGGTGAACATGGTGAACCATCACAGGGTCAAGACTTCACTCATGAGATAGAACAAGAACTTCAATAGCTAGATGTAGACATGGAGCAGCAGGAGTTGGAACAGGACACTGACCTCATGCCTCACCACAAAGAGGTCGACTCACCCACTTCAATGCATCCATATGATGAGAAAGTCTCGAATGACCAAGGAGGCACTGAGATCCTTGTTGATCAGCTGGAAGAAGAGATTCACAAAATCTCATTTGATGAATCCGAACATAGAGTTGTGCAGTCTCGTAGAGTGTCAACTCTGGAGGATCATATGTCTCTTGCACAAGTTGAGGAATGAGTGATCATGAATTATGTGTGCAAACATCCAGCTACCTTGGCCAATGCAACTAGAGTGTATGACGAAGCCATTAGCTCAAGTGTTCACTTCCTACTAGCTGAGAATGAGCGAATGGCAAGGGAACCACAAACAACAAGGCAAGGAGGAGACGTGCTGATATTGTTCACCCGAGCTGAACTAAAGCATGAAATACTAGATGAAGTATTGCCCGTTGACACAATTATGTGATCATTGTACTCCAAGTTTGGTACCATTCATAAGGTAGTCATCCATCTCAACGGATGGTAGCAATGATGTGCTACAAGAGCATGTATCTTGATCTACTTGCATGCTGCTATTGATGACATGCAAACATGGATGATGAAGTACAAGGGAGCCCCACTTCACTTGCCTAAGATGATGAGGGTCAATGCGGTCGAGCTAAAAGCATGTATCCAGAGTCAAATATGGAATTATGAAGAGCACTTGTAATTCATCGCCAGCATATAGGCTTCCCATGCATGAGTATTCAAGAGTATGGATGTCGTAGTGTGCACACATGTGATCCCATCACTTGGGACTCTCACGTAGGCAAAGACAAAGAAATAGGTCCTACTAGAGCTTGACTCATATGTTGATGAGTTGATGCACATTTCCACCAGCCCAGACTTTCCCATCAATGCATACATCATGCACAAGTATGTTGATGGTATAGCCATCTTAATGACAATGATGTACCTGCTTTCAAATGAGTTGGACAGAGGAGCTTGAGCAGTGTATCAGGATGCTATGGAGGCAAGGGTCAGGTTTTAGACAGATGTCACTATGAAACACACAGACACCATCAAGGACTATATATCTTGACTTCAGTATGTTACTATCGATCAACATGAAGATGTTGAGGAGTTGGACTTCCATGGTGGTCTAAGTTAGAGTGATTTCTAGTTTGGCTTTCTCAAGCTGATTGTGTTCACATGGGTACATGTGCATTGTAATGTTAAGTCATGTCAAGCAAAATTCAAGTGTCAATAGTGGATGTAACAGTCATAGAGTAGGTGAAGAGTCATGAGGGTAGTTGAACAGTCACAAAGGGGAATGTCAAGGGACACCATGCCCTTTTCTATAAATAGTCCTTGATAACTCATTGTAGAGGCTTATGTTCAGCCAAGCTTCTGAGAAGACTATCTTAGAGAGAGCTTTGATAGTATTGTATTGTGCTTTGGCTTCTCCACTGCATGGAGCTAGTACATCTCTTTGGAGGAGTAGGCAGATGTGGTTGTAATGTTCCACTATTGGGGTTAGCAGGTTTACATGGGTGTATTGTACAATTGGAACTTACACTTCTTTATATAATAAGAGCTAACATGTTTTCATGCATATATTATTATTGTAGTTGTATTGTTTTGTTTGTTTTAACAATGTATGTTGTTTAACATACGTAGTTGTGTATGAACTATTTTCTATGCAATTATATGACTCTTGTTGCATATGTGCCATTGGTTTAACCATCACCTTAGATTTCCAACTAACTTGCTTTCCATTTTGTGATGTCTCTTCACTCATGTGTTCCCTTCCTAGCTGAGTACTTTTACAGGTTGCCAAGGGGTGCACTAATCTCAACCCCCATGTGTTAGAACATCTCATACACCTTCATTCACTCATTCAGTAGTCACAACCTTGTTATCGAAAAAGTGATGTTAGTTTCCTCTGTGCGACATCGTGCTCAAGGCCTTGCATTACGACCCATTGCTGGGACTCCTACACCAAACGGTCTGAGGTCTAATTGGGGATTCTTACCACGGGGATCCGCTTGACATGTTGGCGGGTCCAACATCATCCACAAGACTCCACCAATTCCTTTCTTTCAAGCATATGTACACACTACAAACTCTTTATCTAGATTTGCAATCTTTAACACTCGAGCATTTTTCAACAACTACTTTAACTGTTCAAAATTTCTTGCACATTCCTCTGTCCATTCAAATTTCTTACCTTTCCTCTTTAATGACATAATAGGATATGCAATCTAAGAGAAGTTCCAAATGAACCTCATATAATAGCCTACTAGCCCCATGAATGATTTTACGTCATCCACATTTCTAGGAGTTTCCAACTCCATGATAGATCTTATCTTCTCTAGATCTAATGCCATGCCTTCCTTGGAGACAACATGCCCCAAGTAATGTACCTTTTTCTGAAAGAAGTTGAATTTACTGAGCTTAGCATACAAATGATGCTCTTTCAACAGTTTCAAAACTACTCCTAGTGCTCGATATGATCTTCGTTATTCTTAGAATATATAAAAATGTCATCAATGAATAGAATAACAAACATTTCCAGTCATGAACACAACACACTATGCATCAAGCACATAAAGGTAGTTAAATCAGTATTCAAACAAAATGGAACTACAAAAAACTCATTATGCCCATACCTAGTCCAGAAATTTGTCTTGTAAATGTCCTCTTCCTTGACACATACTTGAAGATTTATGGATCTCAAATCAATCTTTGATAACACTATTGCTCCCTCTAACTGATCAAATAAGTCATCAATCCCTGGTAACAATTACTTGTTCTTGATGCTCACCTTGTTCAACTTCCTCTAATCAATGCACAACTTGAGAGTACCATCTTTCCTCTTCACAAACAAGACCGGTGCACCCCACGGTGATACACTTTTTCTAATGTATCCCTTGTCAAGCATTTCCTTAAACTACAACTTCATCTCTACTAACACTGCAGTGGTCATCCTACACGGTGCCATTGATGTTGGCGCTACTTTGGTATCAACTCAATAGAAAAGTCCACTTCTCTATGAGGTGGAAACTCTGAGATCTCCATTGGAACACATCTTGAAACTACTGTAAGTTCGAGTACCTACTCAGTTTCTCACATCCTCATCCTCCTTACCTTTATCACTAGAAATGTAAACTACAAATAACACAGATCCTTTTCTGTGACTACGCTTTTCCTGCATAGATTCCACCATCCTAGTTAATTTTCCCTTCTTCTTACCCTGTAATATTCTCTACTCCCCATTTTCATCAAAGCATTGAATCGATTTGTGATAACAATCCACTTGAGTTCTATGAAGATATAGCCAGTTGATGAGCCCACAAAATGGATAATTATATGGGCTCATTCAGCCTCCTAATTCGACTTAATCCACCATTCTAATTATTTTATTGCATGTTTTTGATTATATTTATGCTAATAGAGTGAATTGGGTTAGTCATTATTCCAACAAGTCTAATGTGTGCTTTATCTAGTCTTTTTGGTCAATTTGGAGACAAAATCAAAGGTTTAAATGAGCACCTGGCAGCCAAATTCATGGAGAGGATTTTTAGGAAGGTGTCCCTTCATTTATGGGCCCTTACCTCAAATTCTACACCATCAACTTAGAGTTCAAGGGCCACCAAATCGATTATCACAACGGTAGCCAAGCAAGTCAAGTAGGACTGTTGTTAACTACAAGTTTTGGCAGCCGAGTTCCTAAAGTTTTAGAGGGCTGTTGGGGTCATCAATATTGTATAAATAAGAGGGCTTAGGTCCTCATTTGGGTTAGCCAGTAGTTAGTCACTTTGTAGGCAGAAGTTAGCTAGTTTATAGTTCGATTTTAGTCATTCTTTTAGTCATTTTTTAGGCAGTAGATTAGCTCTGCATTTCAACACATTTTCAAGTTTTCCTTGTGGATAGTTTTTGGAAAGTAACTATTCTTTTGATAAATAAATATGAATCCATCTTTGCACCAGCTCTAATCTTTCTTAGGAGGCTATAGCTCTTGGGGTTGGGCCCATCTCAAGTGCCCAGTACCTCCTTTGTTTACTTTCATGTGTCTTTGTTGCATTCTTAGAATAAAATCTGTTATTTAGATTAAAATATTGCTTTGTTACTTAGGTCATTTTTGATGATTAAAATAGCTTCTCATGTTCAGATTTACTTGATAGCTTAATAACAGAGAAGATCTTCCAAAAAAGGCCATCAAGCACTTTGCATCTCACCTCTTCCTCAGTGGAATAATGAGCTGGGACCAAGGTGACCTTACTGCCACCAAAAACACTGTTTTTGCTTCACCATGCAATTATTAGTGTTAGATTTCCATTTTCCAAAGTTGATATTAGTTATGGTTGCATGCTTAGGTTCATGATTTCTCAGTTGCATAGTTACTTCATATGATTTCACTACAAATAGACCTCTGTTCATTTCCTTTGTTGTTATCTAGGTCAGATTAGGTCAAAGTAATTAGGTTCTTGATTTTCCAAGTCTTCATTTGTCAAATTCGAAAAATAACATGTAAAGCACCTATCATACTTCTCCATAGCTCATACTCCATCCAAGCTACCTGCTTCATCCTCCATTTCAGATCCTTGCCTTACCCTTGCCACGTTCCCTCACGTTGACCTACTTTCCATATTATTGTGTAGCATTGCCTTATCCATCCTTAAACCAAATCCAATCACTCCTTAGCCTCATGCGCCAAGTCCTGGACCTACTCACACCCTTATCTCACCTCCATACCCACTCCTTCATCTTTCTTCACCCATCCATACTCCAAAATCCCATTTCTAAACATCCTGTACAAAATCACAGAACATCTTGTAGAACCCCTGCACACTTCCTGTAGAAGCTCACAAATGAGGTTTCTTGATAGCCAAATTCTGTGAAACTCTCTGGAAGGGTGTTAGGGACCCCTTAGGCCCTCTCTGAACCTTCCCAACCTTTTGCAAGAATTTCCTCTCGCCAATCCACCTCTGCAGAGTCAAAAACAGTTAAAGCACATGCATAATAACTCTGCCAACTTACTCAAAAATACAAAAGATGTTTCTTTTCATATTTCACTTCAGAACTAGATTAGTCACATGCAATTCACCTTTCTAAGAGTCAATGGCATTCATTTATGTAGCTTTCTTCATTTTTCTTGCACCAGTAGGGTTAGTCGGTAAAACTAGGTTTTGCTAGGGTTTGCATTTCCTTTCCGCTTTTCTCTTCTTTTTGAAAGTAGATTAGCCTCCTTTGAGTTAGCTTTCATCCATCAGTTAAAAATATTCTTCTAAGAGCTCATAAAGGTTGGCTTAATCTCCTAGCAGACTTGTGCTAGCTGACCAAGTGACAGCTGCGAAAAGAGCTAGTACTTGTGCATACAGCACCGTCGCATCCAAGTTTGTTACGAACTACCGGGTTGATAAAATTAAAGAAGGGAGTCCTAGGAGTTGCAGCGTTATTGCTGCAATACTGGGGCTCACCACCAGTCCATACCCAAAATCATACTATATGACCCCAATGACAATATGTTCAAATGTTCTAAAGTATACATGCCATTCAACTCAAATGCATAAGCTCTTACAAAATGACGAACTCTCTTCCTTGTACCTGTAGCCGACTACACTACTGAAGATTTTTCATGCACTTCTTTATTCAAACCACACTTATCTGCCAATTCAGTGTTAACCTAACTATAATTAGATCCAGAGTCAATCAAATTAGAAACATATTGATCACAAAGTTGATCTTCCATCTCAATCATAGATACATGATGATATGCGTGCCTATTATCCAGTATTGCATGGATATGAGGAATGATCTTCCCAACATCCCTAAAATTCTACGCCTCATGTGCACTATAGATCTTAGTCCAACAACTCTGATTCTAGGTACAATCATTCATAGGATGATCCTTACCACATGTACAACACTGCAACCATCTTGTACAATCACCTTTATTCTACTGGTGTGTCCCATGTCCTTGTCTAGTTGCATTGAGATTATTATGTGGTGCAACATTCTCTTTCTCTTCTTCATTCTGAGGCCTTTTTCTTTCCGACTGCCATTTACCTTTACTTTTATCTTTCCCTTTCCATCCTTACTGAGATTTTTTCTTATGCTTTGACTATTCATACTAATGCTTTAGTTTCCCAATAAATTCTTGAAGTGACCAAGGATCATCATACTCAATCTACTATCTTAATAATAATGGAAATCCAGTAAAAAATCTCTAAACTTTAGCCTTTTAATATTTAAGATATGGTACATACCTCAATAGCTCCAATAATTTGGTTTTATACTCCTCATCTGTCATGAATCCCATTTTGAGCTCATAGAATTCCTTGTCTTTGTTGTCATAATACATTTTCGACAAGTACTTCTTTCTAAAGAGTCTCTTGAATTCATGCCAAATCGACTCCTTTGTCCTGATGTTTCTAACCCATTTTACATCTTCCCACTAGATATATGCTTTACTTTCAGCCTGAAGATAGCTATTATGGCCTTCATATTCTCTATATAATCATGCAGTTTAAAGAAGTTATTCATGCCAAGTAACCAAGCTTCTACATTCTTAGGTGTCCTCAACTCCCCATCAAAATCAAGAGGCTTCACTTTCTTAAACTTATCTAACAGGTATCCCCTGTCACTCCTCCTATAAGGGTGATAACAATCACGATCATGATACTTGTCAGAACTAGAACTAGAATAGTACCTATGTCCATCGCCTCTCCTATCCAGAGTATCCAAGAATCTAACATATCTTATTGTGTCATCTCTATCTTACCTGCGACCACCATGATACCTACTACCATATGCCCCATTAGTCACGTTCTCTTCTCCATAGCTGATTCAGAGTAGTCCTTGTCTCTATAAGTATGACAAAGTCTAAAGGATTATAACATTGAATTCTACTTGTTTCTCTTGTGCCCACATGATTCTATCATTATATGCTTTACAACCCCTTATTTCTTCCTTCAAACTCCCAAATTCTTATGCTAAGTCAGAAGATTTCCCAACACCATGATGCTCATCTGATTCATAGGGGGAATCCATATAGTCTACCATCTTGCTAGTCAATTTGATATCTTCTTGCAAGGCATACAATGCTAGCTAAATCAAATCATAAATAAACTAACTTAACTTGGTATAACTCGGGGAGGATATTTCATCTGCAAGACTGACCAGATTAGCACAACACATGTATAAACATAATCATAACAACGTATAGATATCATCCTAACCATAGTCGAGTCATCAAATGCATGACCATATCAACCACATATCATGACCTCATGCATGACAACTATACCCATATCAACGCATGCATAATCAACATATGGATGATGTGCATGTATACACAATACATACAAACATTAGCATGCATATCTAGTTCATAACTAACATCAATTTATTCCAGCAATAATACCATTCACTTTTCACATGGCAACAACATTGCAACCATAAGTAATACCATGCATACACTAGTACATACACCACAAACATAAGAACACATATGAAAATGACATGAATGCATGACCAACACACCAACCATCGATTCCAAAGGGTTAACCATGCTTTGATACCACTCTCTAACACCCTCTTGCCACATCTACCCAACTAACTGGCCAACCGGGGTAAACATGTGACGAGAGGCTACCATAATCTGATTAAACCTCCTAAGTCACCTTAAGGAAGTGTAACTAAGAAAACATAACCAAACTAACCATCCACACATCCAACAGAACCTACAGAAGCTACCCCACCTTTCCAGGTGACCAACCCTTGAGGAAACTCAGCAATTCAAGGACCTAGAGCCCCAGTCACTCCCTTGTCAAGCCCTCCAAGTGACTAAGGGTTGTAATCACTCCCATGAGCCTTCCTTAGTGCGATTGTAGCCTTTTTATGCAAATGCTATGAAAATGAGTGCAATATTTGAGGATAAATTCCAGGGCTAGAACCTATGCACTACCCATAACTTAATGGAATTTATAGAGATGAAAAGAAACATAGAGAGAATGATGCCAATACAATTTTTTGAACAAAGACTTGACCCCTACTAGCCATGAGAAGAATTTCATCGGGCATGTCACAAATATGTGTTCTATAGGTCATAATAATATATCTGAGCAAAGGGGTCTTACACTTAACTGATAATCGCTAGGAAGTAATGATGTCTTATCACATTAGTTGCATTATCATCTATTAGCTCATAGATTCATTGTACATTCATTTACAAACAAAAACATGATGAGAACCATACATTTTAAATGTAGTAAAACACTTTTATAACCAACATATAAAAAACATAAATAATGAGGATACAATAGCCATAAATGCCACATATAATCTAGTACATTTTCTCATAAAATGCCAAGGAAAGAAACTCTTATTAATCAATCCAAATGCCAACCTAGTATGGGACTACCACATTCTACCTGACTATAGATTGCTTGAGACAAGATTCTCTTAATCCAATCACCCCTATGCGATATTCCAAGCGTGAATGTGCAATTCAGACCAAAAAAGCCAACCAGGTCTTCCCATGGCTAAACGACATGACCTCATTAATAGATTCAGGCTTTACCACAATCCTCACCAGATAACTAGGCTGCAAACAAGCATGGTTGCCACTAGATTTCTCCACCTACACTATGGGGAATTTTCCTATCTCCTAGTCTCTATGCTTTACCGCAATCCAGAGTCCGAGCCAGGGATCAATAGGTCAGAATGGAAACACTACTCTCCAAGATTTACCATATATTCCACCATTCACCGACAATGATTCCTATTCATAATAAAGGGAAACCACCTCTAGGATTTACTGTATATTCTGCCATTCACCAGTCGAGGATTCTTAGGCCCATCGAGGCACACAATACCTGGCTTTACCACAACACACAGTATGGTTT
Organism: Pinus taeda; assembly: GCA_000404065.3. NCBI lineage: Eukaryota > Viridiplantae > Streptophyta > Pinopsida > Pinales > Pinaceae > Pinus > Pinus taeda. Next base: position 76,088 of record APFE031620362.1, read on the forward strand.
AGGAGTTACTAGGCCAGTGGATTTACCATAATCCATGGTCTAATTTAGGGATCACTAGGCCATGTGTTGTTTCATGTAGAGATCAACCTCACTCAGCTTTGAATCCATGCAACAATCCAACTCAATCAAAACATGAGAACCCCATCTCAACATGGCTATCCAGAAATGGTAAGGTAGCGCTCAAGAACACTATGACACCTGTAAAAACCCCTACTCATGACAACAAAAGAACTAATAAGGCACATGCATAACCATGCATGCCAAATCTAGCAAGCAAATCACTCATGCAAATCAATACTTGCAAATAATCCTACTGTAGCTACTAGATCCTACTCTTCCTTTCTTGATTTTTGGTTGCTCTTTTCCTTCTTTTCATTTCTTGATCCAATCCTAAAGTTCTCCAACAAAACTCTAAGTTTCCAAGAGTGTGAGAGAGAGAATAGAGAGATAACTCCAAAACTAAACTAACCAAAAGCCATGAATTGATCCCTAGGTGACCTTTCATTAATGTGGCCTCTATTTTCTTCATTCTCCATTACTTTCCTTCATTTTTCTCCTCGCATAAAAGTTTTGACCTCTCACCTACCTTTTCTTCTAATTTCCACTATTTTCATAAATAAATTGCCAAAAATGCCATTTTTTCGTTCCAAAGCCTTGCCTTTGCCAATTTCCTTAGCCATAATAAACCAAATGAACACACACAATAGGATGTCTTGCCCAACATTCAGCTTGGAATACGTGTCCCATGACCGTGGTTATTATTTTTCCTTTATTAACTTTTATTACATGGAATTTTCACCATGGTTGTTACATCTCTTCTAATAGATAAGTTACCATCGGCAAAGCTAGTTTATTTCCATTATGTATGTAAGCATATTTCAATTATTTGATATTAATGAAATGAAGATTTATTTCTACTACATATTTGTGTTTATGTTTATATCTATATTATGTTTCGTTCCTACATAAGTCTAGATCACCCATTTTTACTGCTCTTCTTAAAATAATCTTAGTTCCAAAATTATTTAAGACTATCATGATCCGTATTTACGTTGAAGTTTCTTCCCATTAGGTAAGGGAAACATTGATTTAGAGCATGTAGTATTGCCAATATTTCCTTCTCATAAATAGGTTTATGTAAATACCTTCCGTTCATTTGACAACTTTCAAAAGAAATGGGTCTTCCTTCTTACATTAAAACAACATTAATTCAATTTCCTGAGGCATCACAATCCACCATAAAGGTTTTTCTGATGTTTGGAGTAGCTAAAACTAGAGCTTGGCACATTGGCTCTTTAAGATGTTCAAAGGACTTGGTTGCTTCTGGAGTCCAAAAAAATGCATCTTTCTTCAATAATGTTGTTAGAGGTACTGCTATTTTCCCATAACTCTTAACAAACTTGCGATAATATCCTATCAACTTGACAAATCCTTGAAGATGCTTTAGGGTGTTGGGATTTTCCATTCCTTGATGTCTTTAATTTTGTTAGGATCTACCTTAACACCCTCATGAGATACAATATGACCAAAATATTCCACCTCTTCTACGCCAATGAAACATTTGGAGGCTTTTGCATACAATTTTTTCTCCTCCAATAGTTTGAGAACCCTCTCAACATGTTGAACATGATGCTTTCAAGAATTTTTGTAGATTAGTATATCATCAAAAAATAGGAATAAAATTTTTCAAAGGAAGGGTTTGAAAAAATGGAATTCATCAAGCCTTGAAATGTGGAAGGTGTATAAGGCCAAAAGGAATGAACAAAAATTCATAATGACCTTCATGAGTTCTAAATGTTGTTTTTAAAATATCTTCATTCCTCATTCTAATTTTATGATATCCTAAACGAAGGTCCAACTTAGTGAAGTAAATTGCTCCATGTGATTCATCCAACAATTCATCAATGACAGGAATGGGAAATTTATCTTTAATAGTGAGCTTGTCGAGCTCCCTATAATCTGGACACATATGCCATAATCCATCCTTATTGTGTACCAATGCTATTGGAGAAGATAAATAACTTTAGCTAGGTTTAATTATACGTGCCTCTGGCATTTCTACAACTATACATTCAATTTCACTCTTTTGGGCATAAGGATAACTGTAAGGTTTGATGTTTGGAGGGACGCTTCCTGGAATCAAGTGAATAGCATGATCATGATCATGAATACATGGGAGGACGTTGGGAGTCTCAAACACTTTGTAATGATGTCCAATATTCCTTGGAGATCTAGAGAAACAAATGAATTTGATGTTCGAACATCTAGTAAGCATAATTGTGCAATTATCCCAAATTGTTATTTCTTCAAAAGATTTTTCATGCCATTAGAGCTAATTATCTTCCATGATTTCCCTCCAATGCCTCTTAATTCAATTTACTTTCATTCCAATGAAAAATTGTAGAAAATTTCTTCACAATTAAAATTTATCGCCCCCAAATATTGTAACCATTGGACTCCTAATACAACATCAACACCACCCATTGGAATGGAAAGAATTGGAATATTTAATACATATTCCCCATGGTTAGATTGATATTATGACACTCGCCTGAGTAATTTATAGTTCCTACATTTGCAATCACCACTTGACACTCTCGTGCTAGATATAGAAAGAAATTCAATTCCTTGTCTATCTTACTATGAACAAAATTGTGGGTACTAACAGAATCAATCAACACTATTACCTTTTTCTTCATGATAAATCCTTCTATCTTAAGATTTTTAGGAGTGGTAATTCTTGCCAATGCATTACAACATATGTTGATATTCATTTCTTCTTTCTTTGGGGTTCGCTCCTGGTGTATATCCTCTTATTTTGATCTTTCTAGTTCCTTTTCTTCCTCCTCTCACAACATATGTAAAATAGTTTCTTCTCAACACAATTATGACCCTTAATTTATTTTCCATCTCAACTATAACAAAGCCCCTTTTCTCTTTCTTTCCTTGAGTTTTTGTGGTGTCAAATTTGTAGGTTGTGGGAGTCTATGAGCAACAACACTTCCATATTTATAGTTGTGAAGGGAAGACTTCCTTGTTTCCATAATTTTTCTTTCAACCTTTCTTTCCACCTTGAATCCCTTCTTAAATGAATCAGGTTCCCAAAGGTGCACCTCATGTTGGATGTTATCCTTTATAGTCCCTATGAAGACCTCAATCGGATGCTTCTATGTAATTTCATTTACCTTGATATTCAATCTTTGGAAGTCTTGAATGTGCTTTTCCATTGAACATGTTTGTTTGAGATTTATCAATTGGATAAATAAGGTATTACTCTTTGTATCCTCATAATGTGATATTGATTCTTCCAAAAAATTGTCCAAGTGACAATTAATTTATGAGAACAAAGGCATCTATACCACACAAACTGATTTTGTTTTAAAAATAGATATGCAATGCACACCTTTTGCATTTGTGGTACATCATTTAGATCAAAGAGTTACTACATCTATACTATCCATGTTACAATATCCTTGCCATCAAAATTCCTCATATCTATGTTTGGAATGTGGTGGGACTTAAACCCAATGTTGGATTCTCTTAAATCATATTTCATTTTCCTTTTTTCCTCATCCTCATTTTCATGGAGTACCATGTCACCACTAGGAAGTATTTATTGTAACAACTTTGTCAAAACTCCCTTCAAACCTTCCATGTCTGCTTTTAAGGCATTCTTTGTTTTTGGCTACTCTTTACAAGAGTGAAATTTGTCGCACTTGGCCTCGTAATTTTGATATATGATGTTGTATTTCTTCCTCTGCTTCAAGCACCACAGTAGATGTTTTTGCTTGCTTACTAACTAGGTACATTTTTTTGTTTTGAGGCATTTTCGAACCAAATAAAAATATATCTTTTTCACTATGCCCTTTGAATCACTTCAAACTAAACATTTGAATGAAAGTTATGTAAAATTAAAAAAAATAAACACCTTTTTCATTCTTTTTAGGATCTTGATACTGAAACAATTGTATCTCTATAGTTTCATCTCTCCAAGGCTTGGAATTTCATCCTATGGTAGCCCTTTGAGTCTTATTTCAACACTACAAGTCATACTAAGATTGGATTATTCAAGACAAAGTTATGCTCAATATCCCACGATGACCTGCTTATGGACTACTTTAGTAGATCGAACTTGTATGGAATGACTCACATCATTATTTCAACCTTTCGCCCTGAATAAATACTAAAAAAACTACATTTTGTGCACTTTCAGTCACTTTTTACAAAATTCAAATTTGATACTTGTAGGGAAACTTATGATGATTTTCAATAGGTCACTTGTTTGAGACAGAGTTCTAGATTCTATAAAAACACCAACTTCATCGGACCATATATCTGAAAATATAGCATACCAATATCTAAAATTTGCACATGAAATTCAATAAGATTTAGCCTCCATGTAGTCGAAATTTTAGCTTCTGAAGTATTATATAAAAAACATTATAGCGAAAATTCTAGGCTGACCTATTTGAAGCAGTGAAGCCCTAGAATCCAAAGCTCTCATATCAAATCTTATGCAACTAGATCACAAACAGAAGAAAAGATATATCAAGAACTTGAAAAATATCCTTTTCAAGGAGGAAACCTGATTTACATCACATAAATAAATAATTATTGGATGATATAAATGACAAGATCTCCTTTGTATATATAGGAGTTTAAGGGATCTCAATCTAATTAGAGGCTACATAAAAATAATAATGTAAGGGAAAAAAAATAAAAATAGTGGGATTTTATGGGGCACAACAATAACAATATGGGGACTACATGGGCACAAAAATAAAAATGAGGGGGCGACACTAACAATAACAATAAGGGAGCTATACTAGTATTTTAGGGACCTAACATGTAGTAACTGCTCATCGGTTGGCTAACATTGTATCTTCATCAACTAGTTAAGGATTAAACAAGTTTACAAGCTTTCATTATTCACATGAAAAATAAGGACTGAGTCTTGCGGGGAACTGTACTATGTTGATAATGATTCAACCTTTATATGATCTCTACGACTTGATTGGTCTCGAATCAACAATTTTTTGCATAAACATGTCCATCGACTAGTCAAAGAAGAGATGGGAAGAAAAATGAAATTGTGGGCAAACCCATTTCTGAAATACAATAAAATGATCTGAATGAAAAGGAAAAGTCACTCTTTTTTATAAAGATAAAGTTGATATCCCTCATCCACCCCCACATAAAATACTCAAAATAATGTAGAAATTGCAAAAAAAGAGAATAAATAATCAAATATTGTCAAGGATTGCAACACCCATATGTAGTACATAAATCCTCCTAGTGTCACTAGTATCCCACTTGGAGGTGAAGGATATACATGGTGGAAAAAGATTTAGCCACAATGATACGTGCACATTATAGCAACATACATTCTACGGTGAATGCACACTTTAGGATTGCACATCTAATCTAGAACATGCACACACCTCATAATGCATGCATGATCCTTCTATTCAAATACTTTTCAATGACATTGGAAAATTAAACTATGTGTTTGTGAAATTTTAATTTTATTCTTCAAATTTTGGATTGAATTGACAAGCCTAGTGGCTTGGAATCCAAATATATCAAAGATTTCATTTTTCTAAATGACTAAAAGACCACTATTTTCTAATTAATTTTGTGTGGTTTACACAACTCCACCATCAATAAAATCAAACATATATATAAAGCCAAGTATGTTTTCATTTAGTTTTTTCCTTATATATATTAAAATATTAAATTACATATTTTCTTTTCTTCCCTACACTTTTTTATCACCCTATTCATTTTTTGAAAAAATATATTTTACCCCAGTACATTTCAAGAACTACAATCTGAAAAAATAAAAAAATAAAATCATTATGCTAAGACCTCTCTCTCTCTCTCTCTCTCTCTTCTCTCTCTCTCTCTCCTCTCTCTCTATATTATAATATATATAATATATAATTATATAATAATTATTGAATATGAACAATTATTCTTTTACAATTATAGAGTTTAATGATTATTCTATTATCTAGGTACTCAAACGCCTATATTATGAGAAACATATCCATTGTATTTTTCATAAAAAATTATGTAATGTTATAAGGAAAGTTCAAATTTCACATACTCATACACAAATTCTATAAATTAAAATTGTATATTTAGAAAATTGATTTAGCTTCTTATATTTCATATTTTTAAACCCTATTAAATTTCATTGTGAATTTACCACAAATCATCCTTCCAAATTAATAGACTATTATTTTTGCATGTTTGAATTTCCACTAATGGATCATAAAATATCATCATTAGAAGTACCATCATTGACTTGTGATATGTTAGGCCCCTATACTACTAGTGTAACCCCTTATTGTTATTAGTACAACCCACTTATTATATTGATGTACCCATGTAGTGCCCATATTGTTACTATTGTGCCCCATAGAAGCCCACTATTGTTATTATTGTGCTGTTACATATTTATTGTTATGTCTGCTCCGATTATGTTATGACCCTTTAGACTCCTATATATAGAAAGGAGGTCTTTTCATTTGTATCATCGAACAATTGTTCATTTATTTAATGTAAAGGAGGTTGCCCCCTCGAAGAGGTTGAATTCTAAGGCGTTTATCTATCTTTTCTATCTTTTCCTGAGCTGGTTTCATAACATTTGGTATCAGAGCTTTGGATTGTAGTGTTTTGTTGCTCCAAATAGGTCATCGTGGAATTTTCACCATAACTTTTTTTCTACGACATTTCAGAAGCTAAAAAAAAAACCCGTTTGAGAAGAAATTGCGTTGAACCTCAGGTCCAAATTTCAAAGCTTTTCGCGCTATATTTGTGGTGATATGATCTCAGGAAGTTGGTCTTTTTGAAGAATCCTAAATTACATTCCAAATAGGTGACCTCGGGAAAATCATCATAACTTTCTCTCTGAACATCAGATTGAAATTTTGTAAGAAGGTATAGAAAGAGGACAGAATATAGTTCCTTGTCTATATTTTTCAGTGCCAAAGGTCAAAACAGTGACACGTGGCACTTCATACAAGTTCCGTATTCTGGAAAGGTCTATAATCAGGTCATCTTGCGAAATTGTGCATAACTCTTTCTTGGGGAATCCAATTATGATCAGACTGGTGCCATTAGAAAGAGGGCGTAGAGGGCTACTACAATTCACAATTTCAGAACTTAAAGATCCGAAAGTACAAAGTTACAATTGTTTCAAGAGCGGGCTCCTAAAATCAAGAAAAAGAAAGATGAGGAAGTTTGATGGCAAGGATCTTGTAAATTGTATACTTCAGATGGAGCAATATTTTGATCTAAATGGTGTACCACTATTACAAAAGGTATGTATTGCATCTTCATATTTAGAACCGGATCAATTTTATGGTATGAAGGGCTTTGTTCTTTTAAACAACTTGTTACATGGTCAATTTTCATAGAGGAAATGATAGCACATTATGAGGATACAAAGATAAACACCTTCTTTAGAGCAAAACCACAACAATTGGATAGAGTAAAAGGGCTTTGTGACATAGTCGAAAGCAAAATGATAGAAACCAGGAAGCATACCTCTCACAACTATAAAGATGGAAGTGTTGTTTCTCCTAGCCTTCCACAACCTACAAGGGTTACACCACAACAATTAGAAGAAAAAAGAGAAAAAGGGCCTTGTTACAATTGTGATAGCAAATGCACTAAAGGTAATAAGTGTGCTAAGAAGGAATTATTTTACATAGAATATGAAGAGGAGGAAGAAAAGGATCAAGAAACATCAAAAGAATAGGATATACACCAGGACCGCACCCCAGAGAGAAAAGAAATGAATCATACCATATCTTGTAAATTGACAAGAATTAGAACTCCTCAAACTCTCAAGATAGAAGGACATATGAAGAAGAAAAAGGTGCAAGAAGTGCAAGATCACATCAAGAAAGAAGAAGTGAATCCAACCATATCTTGTAATTCATTGGTTGAAATTACCACTCCTCAAACTATCAAGATAGAAGGACATATCAAGAAGAAAAATGTTCAAGTGAAAGATCACATCAGGCATCAAGAAATGAATCCGACCATATCTTGTAAAGGATTGGAAGAAATTACCACTCGTCAAACTCTAGAGATAGAAGGACATATCAAGAAGAAAAATGTTGAAGCAAGGAAAGATCACATCGAGCATCAACAACAAGTTCTCCAAATTTTAAAGGATAACGCCACTTCAGTGCAAAATCAAACGAAAAAACAGATAGATCAACATTGTAGTGAAAAATGTTTTGATGTGGATGATTGGGTATTTTTACTGCTACATCTCAAGCAAACTATTTATGAGAAGGAAATGTTGGCAATACGACATGCACTTAAAAAATGACGACCTTACCGAATGGGAAGACTCTTCAAGGATGAGGATGTGGAAGAACTATTTTGTCCTATTTCTATTATCCAACTAGATTGGATAAATGAAGCAAGGGATGAATGGAAGAAGGACGAAGAAGTATGGCCACTTATTCAAAAGTTGCAAAAGGTCCCAATTCAATCAATATTTCCAGAAATTGAAGAGGAAGGAAAAATCATATTGGAACGTGGAGCAATCACATAAACAACAACCCGACAGCTATGAAACCGATCAATTTCAGAGTATCTCATTAAGTGGAAAAACTTACCCGCTAAAGATTCCACATGGGAGGACAAGAATTTTATACAGAAGAATCAAGAACTACTCAAGCATTGAGGAGAACGCTTTTTGAAGGAGAGGGGCATGTTAGGCCCCTATACTACTAGTGTAACCCCTTATTGTTATTAGTACAACCCACTTATTATATTGATGTACCCATGTAGTGCCCATATTGGTAATATTGTGCCCCATAGAAGCCCACTATTGTTATTATTGTGCCCTTACATATTTATTGTTATGTTGGCTCTGATTATGTTATGACCCTTTAGACTCCTATATATAGAAAAGAGGTCTTTTCATTTGTATCATCGAAGAATTGTTCATTTATGTAATGTAAAGGAGGTTTCCCCCTCGAAGAGGCTGAATTCTAAGTAGTTGATCTATCTTTTCTATCTTTTCCTGAGCTGGTTTCATAACATTTGGTATCAGAGCTTTGGATTTTAGGGTTTCGCTGCTCCAAATAGGCCATCGTGGCATTTTCTCCATAACTTTGTTTCTGCGATGTTTCAGAAGCTAAAAAAAAACCCATTTGAGAAGAAATTGTGCTGAACTTGGGTCCAAATTTCAAAGCGTTTCGCGCTATATTTGTGGAGATATGATCTGAGGAAGTTGGTCTTTTTGAAGAATCCTAAATTACATTCCAAACAAGTGACCTCGGGAAAATTGTCATAACTTTCTCTCTTAACATCGGATTGAAGTTTTGTAAGAAGGTATAGAAAGAGGACAGACTGTGGTTCCTTGTCTATATCTTTCAGTGCCAATGGTCGAAACAGTGACACGTGGCACTTCATAAAAGTTCCTTCTTCTGGAAAGGTCTATAATCAGGTCAGCTTGGGAAATTGTGCATAACTCTTTCTTGGAGAATCTAATTTGGATCAGACTGGTGCCATTGGAAAGAGGACGCAGAGGGCTACTACAGGTCACAATTTTAGAACTTAAAGATCCGAAAGTATAGAGTTACAATCATTTCAAGAGTGAGCTTCTAAAATTAAGAAAAAGCAAGATGAGGAAGTTTGATGGCAAGTTTGATGGAGCAATATTTTGATCTACATGTTGTACAACTATTACAAAAGGTATGTATTGCCTCTTCATATTTAGAACCAGATCAATTTTTATGGTATGAAGGGCTTTGTTCTTGTAAACAACCTGTTACGTGGTCAATTTTCATAGAGGAAATGATAGCACATTATAAGGATACAAAGAGAAACACCTTCTTTAGAGCAACACCTCAACAATTGAATAGAGTAAAAGGGCTTTGTGACATAGTGGAAAGAAAAATGATAGAAACCAGGAAGCATACCTCTCACAACTATAAAGATGGAAGTGTTGTTTCTCCTAGCCTTCCACAACCTACAAGGGTTATACCACAACAAATCGAAGGAAAAGGAGAAAAAGGGCTTTGTTAGAATTGTGATAGCAAATGCACTAAAGGTCATAAGTGTGCTGAGAAGAAATTATTTTACATAGAATAAGAAGAGGAGAAAGAAAAAGATCAAGAGACATCAAAAGAAAAGGCTATACGCCAGGAACCCACCCAAGAGAAAAAAGAAATGAATCAGACCATATATTGTAAAACATTGGCAAGAATTACAAGTCGTCAAACTCTCAAGATAGAAGGACATATCAAGAGGAAAAAGGTGCAAGAAGTGCAAGATCACATCGAGAAAGAAGAAATGAATCCAACCATATCTTGTAATTCATTGGTCGAAATTACTACTCCTCAAACTATCACGATAGAAGGAAATATCAAGAAGAAAAATGTTCAAGAAGTGAAAGATCACATCAGGCATCAAGAAATGAATCCGAACATATCTTGTAAAGGATTGGAGGAAATTACCACTCGTCAAACTCTAGAGATAGAAGGACATATGAAGAAGAAAAAGGTTGAAGCAATGAAAGATCACATCGAGCATCAACAACAAGTTCTCCAAATTTTAAAGGATAATGCCACTTCAGTGCAAAATCAAACGAAAAAACAGGTAGATCAACATCGTAGTGAAAAATGTTTTGTTGTGGATGATTGGGTATTTTTACTGCTAAATCTCAAGCAAACTTTTTATGAGAAGGAAATGTTGGCAATACTACATGCACTTAAAAAATGACGACCTTACCAAATGGGAATACTCTTCAAGGATGAGGATGTGGAAGCATTGTTTTGTCCTATTTCTATTATCCAACCAGATTGGATAAATGATGCAAGGGATGAATGGAAGAAGGACGAAGAAGTATGGCCACTTATTCAAAAGTTGCAAAAGATCCCAATTCAAAGAATATTGCCAGAAATTTAAGAGGAAGGAAAAATCATATTGGAACCTGGAGCAGTCACAAAAACAACAACCCGACAGCTACGAAATTGATCAATTTTAGAGTATGTCATTAAGTGGAAGAACTTACCCGTTGAAGATTCCACATGGGAGGACAAGAATTTTATACAGAAGCATCAAGAACTACTCAAACGTTGAGGAAAATGCTTTTTGAAGGAGAGGGGCATGTTAGGCCCCTATACTACTAGTTTAACCCCTTATTGTTATTAGTACAACCCTCTTATTATATTGGTGTACCCATGTAGTGCCCATATTGTTACTATTGTGCCCCATAGAAGCTCACTATTGTTATTATTGTGCCCTTACATGTTTATTGTTATGTCAGCTCTGATTATGTTATGACGCTTTAGACTCCTATATATAGAAAGGAGGTCTTTTCATTTGTATCATTGAAGAATTGTTCATTTATGTAATTTAAAGGAGGTTGCCCCCTCGAAGAGGCTGAATTCTAAGGCATTGATCTATCTTTTCTATCTTTTCCTGAGTTGGTTTCATAACATAATATCTACTTTTTGTTTATTATAACATTTAGATATTGTATATTATAATGAGTAATTTATAAATTTTACAAGTTTACATAGTTGGACTAATGTGTTTGATTTGAAATCAAGATACTTCCAAAAGTGAGGGATCTTCACTCTTGATCTCAATCTGTATATGGGATCTTATGTGATGTGTATACGTTATATATAATTAGAATGCCTATGTGTTATGTAGCACTACGATGTTTCAAGCATTTTGGTGATGTGAAATTGAAATTTGAAAGGAATGTATTCACTTTTAGTAATATTTATATGTGTTATTATGTATTTCTTATTATATTTGTTTGTATGAAATTTCAATTCATAGTAACAAGTGGGTGGTACTAAAGCTTAATATGTGAATTTAATACCTTTTTCTATTTATACTTATAGATGATGAAATTGTAAAGATATAGAAATCTATTTCTACAAATTACAAATAAATGTTGTTTTTTCTTTATTTTTCTTTGAATTAATTCATTAAAACAAAAATACATGTTAATGTTTATCTTATGCATTTTTCTTTCTTCAATAATCTTAAAAAAAGATATGTTATAGTATTATAGATTAAACCTATACAAGTACAACAAATTTTAATTACCTAAAACCTTCAAAGCTCATATCAATACCTTACTATGTTTAATGAATTTCATATATATAAAACAATTCTTCTTTAACAAAAAAAACTTACATTAATATTTCTTGTATTTTACATTCATACTATTTTTTTCAATTTTATATATTGATTTTATAAACAAGATTTTTAAAAATAACAATTAAACTTTCTTTTTTTAAAGTTGATAGACCATATTAATTTTAGTGAACATTAATCATCATCATCATCATCATTTAGATACTTAATATTACACTTATACATATATTTTATATTTTAAGAAAAAATATCAATATTAAAAATAAAAAATAATTTTAATATTAAAATAAAACTTATATATTATAAAAAAAAATATACATTTCAATTGTATTTTTATAAATACAAAATTATTAAATTAATATCTTTCAATATTTATAAAATAAGTAATTTTTCCCATTTCAAGTTTGTATTGCTCTAACATGCCAAAAACAGATCATTAGCTTACATTTGCCCTCCTAACACTATATTAATGTCACTTACAACACTATATTAATGTCATTTACATGATTACTACTAAGTTGGTGAAGGAATAGTTTTGTCATAACGGTCTTTCATTTACAATAATGCAAGGTTTATTCTGGTTAATTAAAAGTGGAGATTTATCGAATGATAGCTCATAATCAACTTACATATAAATTAAGTATGATGGATTGTAGATTAAACCAATCACATTAAATATTTAGATTATCAATTTTTAACTTTATTATTTTTATAATAAATATAAAAAAAAATATAAAATTTATTTAGTTATGATAGACTTGATTTTTTTTTTTTTATATTTAAATTTATTTACCATTTTCATTTTATTATAACATTAATTTTGTAAATAAAAACTATAAAATATTAATTTATTTATTTTCAAATTATTTTGTTTTCCGAAAAACTGCTTTTTCCATTTTCAATAACAAATTTTTGGGATTAAATCCATTCTTCTTTTTCCTACATCACCATTTTCCTCCTTGTATTTTATCTATCCATTCAATATATATATATATATTATAACAATTTGCTTTTAGTTGAATGCATTCTTCTTCCTGCATCACCATTTCCTTATTGTATTTTATCCTATCTCATTCAATTATATATATATATTTTTTTTTCTTTCACCTTTCTTTTTAAATTGACACGGACATATTGTTAATTTGACACGGACATACTGTGAATTTGACGATGCCATTCTCTGAATATGATAGACTACGACCTGAATTTACATAAATGACTTTGCATCACCAATCAAATAAATTTCGCAAGACCGTTTAAATGGTCGTAGTTTTAGTATCTAATTAGGAGGAAGACCGTTTAAATGGTCGTAGTTTTAGTATCTAATTAGGAAGGTAAAATTATATAATATATATAGATATCAACAAAAGTCTTTTTATATGTGATTTACGTTAAAATTCTTCTTACAAAATATAAAGGCAGATGAATCTTACACAATATAACACAATATAAAGGCGGATGAATATTGGAAGTATGACATCAACACTTACATTTGCTGGCCAATAAAGTAAAATACATACACAGAACGATGAATATTAAGTTTAAAACAGATCCGATCATTCCATAAGAAGTAAGGCCGGCAACCTGGTGCAACATTTCTGTCGTTCCTAAAACCAAATATGAATTCTTAAATACATGAAATTTTACAGTTCTATTTTAACCTTCTATGTACACAGTTAAGCTCAGTGGTGGACAGGGTAAATACCCGCCAATTTTGGGGAGAGAACATCATGCTGAGAAAGTTGAAGAAGAAGGGATCAGTTGCCGAAATCTATCGTCTTCCTGCGCCATTCCCATTCACGGGACTTATCCTGTCTGTAATGGTTGAATAGGCCAAGCAGTTGTGAAGCTCGTTTCCTTGTTTGCTGCCCACACCCAATTTGCATCAATAACAGAAGTTTCTGAATCGCGCCTTCTTGAATAGCCTCTAACGCTACAGAAGGGCTCTCCGAGTAACGGCAAAGTGTCCATAGAATAGACACAGCGAACTCAGATGCCAAGTCCGAAACTCGGAGAATTTTCTGAGAAACAACATGCACGGCCAAATCATGGTCATATGCAACGGATCGACCGTGAGCACAGTTGCAAAGCTTATCCAGCGCACCCAAACTAGTTTCGCAAACGTTTCTGTCTGCTTGAGGAATTATTTCCAACAAAAGAGTAATAACCCCGACCTCCACCAGTTTCTCTCTGATAATTTCGTCTGCTGCTATGTGGTAGATGATGGTAATGTTGGCCTCCTTCGCACGTGTAGGACTGAGTGGCTCATCATTTCTAAGCAATTGAACTAACCCCTCTACCAATCCCTCGGTGGCTCGCAGCTTTTCCCGGCACAGAGGGTCTGCAGCCACCAGTTCCTCGAGGATCAAAACTGCATTCTCTTTTCCCTCGCGACTTCCCTCTACAAGAATTCGTGTTATGCAAAGAAGGGCATCAGAAGAACTAATAATCAATCGGCAGGTCTCCTCATCTAAAGGGCTAATCATTACCAGCGCTCTCAAGGCTTCTTCGAATACCTCCACATAGCCTTTCAGCTTCTGTGTTGCCCATTTGGAGTGACCGCAAACCATGGACACAGCCAGCTTGGTGGAGCCAATGTTCTGCATAACTTCTTTCATCTTCTGCCTAGACTTGCAGGAATTAACCTCTGCTAAAACGGCGTCGACGGCCTGACCGGCATATGGATTTCTTTCTACAGATCCGCTCGCATGACTGGCCTGCTGCAGGCACCAATTTTGAATACATCGGCGCAACAGGTGGTTAGGAATCAGTTCCTCATGGTCACTGAGCATCTTGTTGGTGACAGGGCATTTAATATTGTTCCGTGAAGAGGAGTATACGCTGAGCCAGGCCTCAATGCTGCGGCGATCGTAGGTGATGCCGGTAGACAAAATAACAGGGTCCTTCATCAGATGCAAGGATATCGGACATCTGAACTGATCAGGCACCTCCGCCTCCTTTATCTCACCCATGCTACTTTACCAATTTCTGATCCTTCTTCTTTTAGTATCTCTCCAGGGCTCCTATGGCCTAGACTTATGTCTCCTATTTCAGCTCCGACTTGAGCCAGGCTGCAATAAAATTGATTCAACGAATAATTACACAACAGGCATAGGGATGCGAGAACGGAGGGCTTGCAAAACTACCGTTCAGAAAATGATGTGGAGGTATGGAATCCGTTTCTGTAGAGGGTTTGTGGACCAGCGCAGAAATGGCAGCCATTAAATACGGAATGTTCAAGCACATACAGTCGGTGTGGATGTGCATTTACGGAATATCACGCTTCAAAGAGATTCCAACTTTGTAACTCTGAGATAAAGCCGAAAACAATGTCAGAAGTCCGAACTGATGTTTTCATGGGATTACAAAACCGTGTCAGGCGTGATTCACAATTCACTGAGGTAGGATTTCCACACAGTTGAAGTTGCCCAAACGAGTAGTCCGACTGGCTACTATTCTACGGATCTGGTAGGAAATTTGGTTAAAAAGTGGGAAAATCATAATTTAAATATTGAGTTGGTTTGAAATGAAGCTAAAGATATTTTTCAAAGCAAATAAGTTTTTTTTCCCGAGGGTAAAGGTTTTTATTTTATAATTAATAACTAATACGGTGTGAAATAGGGTGGCGGAAAACGCTTTAAAAAATTGTGAAGAACTTGTATGTACATTTTGTATTTCTGTAGCAGGGTTTTTATTTTATAATTAATAACTAATACGGTGTGAAATAGGGTGGCGGAAAAGGCTTTAAAAAATTGTGAAGAATTTGTATGTACGTTTTGTATTTTTGTAACAGTAAAACTCGAAAAACATTTCATTATAGAGTTTTAAAAAGTAAAATAAAAAATTATTCTTGACATTATTTTTTTGCCAAAAAAATTGTTAAAAAAATAAGCCAACTCATAAACATAAAAAAATAAAGAAAAAAAAAACAAAAAAAATAATTTTATAAATTTTTTTGATCTTATAAATCTTAAAATATCATTAAATATCATTTGTTGAATTTAAGTTTTTGTAATTTATATTAAGTTTTTTGAGAAAATTTTTCGACATGCATGACATGTGTTTCGTAGAAACAATGAACCACACTCATTGATTTAAAACACATCGATAAATACATTTAAATATAATTTACGCCAGAAACCTTGAAAAAATTAAAATTAAAATTTCATTTCATAAAAGTTAGAAAAACTAGCTTCCTCTACGTGAAATGAAAAGTGCTTTCACAAATTACTTCAATTATATAATATATAGAAATTCCACCTTTCTGTCAAAGTCAAAAGTATTTAGAATACTCTATTTTTAACTTGCCAACATGACTTTGGCCAATAATGGTTAACGGACGTGACCGTAAAAGCCGGTCATGTTTTTTTGAAACAGAGCACCTCACACGACCGACATGATGTTCGAAAATTCTATCTACATTTTGTTTTTTAGTAATTTATGATGTAGAATATAATTTTTGTTATGTGGTTAGCCTATCTACGGTAATTTGATGTTATGGTGTTTGTATAGAATGTTATCCAACATCTCTTTGTCTCAACATTTATTACTTTGATTGGGTATTTGTTTTAATAATTTAAGGGATATTTAACAAAAAGAAATGGGAGATGTTAATGGCTTTACATCTGTAAAATTTATTGTTCTTTATTTAAAATATTTATGTATTTATTATAATTAATTTAAAAATATTATTTTATTTTTTTCAATTTTAATAATTTTAAAAGATTTTCTTATAATTTTTAATTGTAGGATAATGATGAGAATTTATTTTGGCGTATTTAATCAAAGGGATAAATTGAGGTGGAGTTATTAGAAATTCTAGGGTGGTAGTGGGATCAGATCTTAATGTTTAATATGACATAAGGTGCAACATTTAAGAGAACATGTAAAAGATAATAATGATAGTCTATCATACATGTAGAAGATAATAAGGGTAGTTTATTATTTGTCTTTTCATATTCTTTTTTCTCTTAACTTTCTTATCAAGATCCCTACCTCTTTGATATGTTTATCAAGGTCCCTCATTACAATAACTTTCATCATGTTGTTTCTTATCTCATACTTGGTACTTATGTCCTTAGAATGCTACTACGACATAATTATTGTTCTCTAAGAATATGACATTTTAATTCGTTATTGAGTTGCCAAAGCTTGTATATATATGTAGATAATTAGAGTGATTTTGGATTATCGGCTAGATACTTCATTTTCTAAAGACAACCCTCCTACAAAGACAACAATGTTCATCAATAATTACACAAGTTTGATACAATGATAGAAATCTTTTTTTTTCACAGTGGCTCCTATTATTCTCTAACCCTTTAGATGTTTTTACTTAAACATAGCTTATAATTAACTAAAGAGGAAAAAGAATAAATTCAAGCAAATTTCCTCTAATAAGAAGTATATGAAATGGACTCACTTAACCACACGGATGTTGAAATACTTCACTTCTTGATACCATCAACCACTAATAATAAATTCGAAAAGTCCATAAACTTATCATTAAAAAAATTAGGTATCTAGAATTTTTGCAATCTTAATACTTATTGGAAATTAATTTGACCTTAACTTGACCAATTTAAATGAAATATTTCTTTACGGTTTAAACCTCTCTATATTTAACCAACGATTTCTCATGTAAATTCCAAAATTAAAATAACAAATGTTCTATTTCATGATACATGTTTTTGTTCTCATTTCATTTAGATTAAACACTTAGAAATTCTCCAAATCCTAGTATAAAATATTTGTAAATAAATTTTGCAAGTTATAATGATAAACACATAGGGTAATGATAATGAACGAATATTGCATCCTCAAATAATCACATAGTAATTAAATATGGAAAATGGTTTGAGTTATCGAATTCATTTTTTATTTTTTATCAAATAAGATTCATTTTATCAGTGTGATAAGTCTTCAACCATATACATTTCATAAAGTACACATTCAAATGACCAATTTATAAAATCCTGTATAAATCTTGTATATTAAATTTCATATTTTTACTAATTTTTGGCAATACTCTCTGAATTTTTAAAGACTTTTTGAATTCAAATTGTATCTTTAAAAGTAGCTATTGTAATGAACTTATATTACATTTTTTGGTGTTTAAGGCTGGTCACTTGTATGTTTCCTCGCTAGTCATGTTGATACCGAGAAAACAAATTGGTTTACAGTATTTGGAAAATGAGTGTGTATAACTTGTATTTTTCATCGAGATGAATTTTCCGTGCATAGTGACAATAAATTATCTAGTATTTATATGGATGAGTTTGCACAAAATGTTTCAGATTGTAAAATCATATATATTTGTGTTGTTTAGTAAGGTTAGCATTAGTTTTTATTAGAAAGGTAATTAAATTTTATATTACTTTTGATTTTGAAAGTTTATATTGAGATTTACAAAGTAATTTAAACGAAGAAAGAAAAAGGAAATCATCATAAAGAATTGAAAAGTATAGTGCTAGCATGGTATATTCATAGCTATATATATAGCTAGATGGAATTTTGTTAGAAGGAACTTGAATTTTGTTAAAAGGGAACATGAGGGGAAAAGTAAATTTGAGCAATGGTTGGATGCTTGTGCATATTCATGAAGGAAAACTAGTTAAAATTAGTTTTGAATATATAGTAAAGATAAATGTGGTGTTCTCAACAATATTAGAGTTGAATACAATTTTATTTGTTTCAGAATCGTAGATATTCTTAGGATATTCCAG
This sequence comes from Pinus taeda, assembly GCA_000404065.3. Taxonomy (NCBI): domain Eukaryota; kingdom Viridiplantae; phylum Streptophyta; class Pinopsida; order Pinales; family Pinaceae; genus Pinus; species Pinus taeda. The sequence goes on from APFE031620362.1 coordinate 94,963, forward strand.
AAGCAACAAATTGACACACACATAAGTAGAAGACTAACCATGTTGATTCCTAGCACAAAGGTATCTTATGTAATTGATTGCACTAACTTCAACTAAGTGAGATTACATCTAATTGGATCAAAATTAAATACATTTTTCATATATACATCAAGATAACACTTAACAATTCATAAGTTTTGAAAATGGTTAGAAATTATATTGTTCCACCTAGTTTGAAACCTTGTGATTGCATCCTTTTGTTTTTTCTAAAACAAAATTTAGCAACACCATCTTTCCTTCTAGCATAAGAACAAGTGAAATTCCCATGAAAAATTAGATATAATACACTTCTTATTGCAACATTGTGAATTTCTCTAGAGCCAATAAAATGACACATAAAGGTAGAGCACTAGCAATATTGAGTGTTATCACCTATTGTAATTTTTTCGAGTTGTGCGAAATGATGTCAAATGTTGGCTAAAAAAGGGGAACGGAAGTGAATAAGGACAAAAGGAGAACAAATATCAAAATCTGAAAGCTCGAGGAGGAGGACAAAACTAAAGCTTAAATTTGAAAGCCGAGAGGAAAGCCCAGATTTAAAGAGGAGTGTTGCAATTTGGGACCAAATCACGTCGAATCCTGGCATCGGGAAGGATGAAAGAAAGGCATATTGGAGGTGGAGGTTATCATAACTCCCTTTTAATTCCCCTTTGAAAAAGTTATGATGAAGGGGGCTTCCGATATAAGTCGACCCTTTGTCATGAAAGATCCACAAAACCTAGAGCCAAGGGAAGATTTAGCACCTGAGTGCTATAGGCCATATTAGGGATGAAAATATCGTAACTTCTATGAAAAATACAGTTTGAAAAGTTATGATGAAGAGGGCTTCTGATATAGGTAGTGATTGGTCATGACCATCGATAAAACCAAAGGGGAAGCATGAATCACAGTGTTGCCTGAGGTCACTGCACTCGGTCCCATGGAGAAAAAATTGAAAGGGGATAAACAAAAGGAGTTGAGAGGCATTGAAAGGTTATGTCAACTAATGTTACGAGGAGAGAAGGCTTTAATAGTTTAGCCCCTATGCTTTAAAGCCTTTGGTCACAAGCAATAGTGCCATGGTTAAGAAGAAATAAGGAGCTATGCATAGGAGGGATGAAGACATAAACAGTTTGTGTTTTGTAATGTAATTTTGAAAACGTTATGATGAGTTGCGATTTTAAGGTGACATTGTGTTAACCCTACATGATATATTGGGCTCTGATAGAGTAACGTTGAATTAATAAAGGATGGAGAAGTCAACAACTATGATTATAGAGCACCACTAACGCCACCAGAATTGAACACTTCCAGCACCAAAAGGTGGGGAATTCAAACAATTAAGGGGGGAATGATAGGTGAACGAGTTGAGTAACTGAGAAGGAATTATTGTGGTAAATAAATGGCATGATCCAAGAAAATCATTGGAAATGGCATGGGGATATTTTGTTGCGGCCATCATTCATTTTTTCCATTTATGTTATTCGATAGTTTTCACATTTCCCCCGATTTGGGGTGCAATGCAAGGAGAGACCTGCACGAGGATTGAAGTAATGATTGAATGGTTGTGAGGCAAGGAAAGTGGCTGACACACCCAACACCTCCATGCACTCAAGGCATTAAAGCACCATATAGCGGGTAACCAAGTGCCAGATCGGACCTTAGGCACAGTAACAATGGTTTTGTAAGTGGTAAGTTTGAATTTTTGCATGTAAATTTTATTGTGGTTTCACCTTTGGAGCTGCTGTGTGGTGGGAAAGGTTGCTCGTGGGATTGGAGATATCCAACATAGGCTGAGCACCCAAGGTGACATCAATGGTGCGGTGGCAAGGCAGGGCTACTGGTATGTATCTCAGGCCTTCTTAGTTCATTAAATGGCAGTCTTGTTGCAAGGAATAAAGTAGGAATGGTACTGTTTAGTGATGTTATTGGATGGGTTAATTGGGATTGTGTTAAGCCTATCACTTTTCGCATCTTGTATGTCGACTTCACTCTTTTATGGAAATCTACTAGCTCAGATGGGCATGTATGGGGAGTCAGGGTCTATAACTAGTACTTTGTTTGTAACTTTTGTTAATCAGTCATTTAACTCTATGTGTCTGAGGCCTATATGGGTTAGGGGATCGTTACATAGTTTGACTTTTTTTGGAAATCTTCAGGCCTAGAGGGGCATGTATGGAGAGTTAGTGTTAGCAACTAATGTCTGGTATGTTAATTCGGTAAATACTTCATTTAATTCTTGTTGTCTAAGGCTTGGAAGGGCCTGGGGTTTGTTAGAGAGTCTGGGCGACGTAATATATCTGATCCATTTCAATGATATGGTGAAATTCAGGTCTTCTGCGAGCCCAAAGACAGAGATCGAGGGCGTCAGGGTTCTTTGTGTTTCATTCCTTAGAACAGGAAATGTGGAACCAAAATTGTCACCCATAGGAAAGAGATGGACGATAAAGTCTACATTTGGTTGAAATATTTTAATCAACCATCTGTGTGCACCACCCTTTCAGGTCTGCCTAAACTACAATTTCCTAAAGCTCCTGCACTGTAGGTTCTTACTACATGGAGGGCATGGGAGGTACTGCAGTCATTGGGAGACCCAGTCTATGGAAGCATGGTGAAGGCAGAGGCAGATGCAGGGAAGTGTGGGTGCTACCATGATAGCAATTAGAATAGTAGGAAATGGAAGGCATCATTGGCTTCGTCCAGTAAGTCCTAACATAGAAGAGCTAAGAAAATAGTGGAGGAGAGCATGCAAAATCTCTTACATGCTTACAGTGTTTGATCCTTAGCATAAGTGAAGTTTGAAATTTTTTAATGGGAGGTGGAATTGAATGCTAATGTGGGAGAAAAATTGATTCCAACAAAAGACTAGGAACCTTTCGTAATGGACCCATAACACACCTGCAGAAGGCTCACTCTTTTCAAATAGTTAGTCCAACTATATTGGGTAATGAAAAGCTTACTGGAGAGAGCCATGGTGGAAATCCAAAACTTTGAGGGCCCCCAACAAACCCATCAAGTTGAGCCAAGTCTCAAGGACATTCAATAGGAAATACAATTAGTACAGGTCTAGCTATAACATTAGAATGTTTGTCTTGGCTGCATCGAAAAGTAGCTACATAGTTTGCAACAAAATGAAATTCCAGTGTTGAGTGCAATGGACCCTAATCCTGTAGCATCATCTGATGATTGATTACTAGGAAGTCATGATATTTCTAAAAGTTTTTGATGGTTTTTGTTTTATGATCTGGTCAAATAGCATTTACATTGTCAATAGTAAATATATATGGGTAATAGATATGGTAGCTTAGAAAGCATAGATGAGCATACTCAAACTATTTATGTTTTGGATGACTTATGATGTTGATTAGTGGCCAATAGACCTAGTTTCCTTCAGGAAAGTTAAGGCCACAAGAAAAATATTTTGTACCCTAATTTACATATAATTAATAGAAAGGTAATTCCAAGCTTACAAAAGAAATCACATTTTAAAGAAGGAATCAAATTTGTTGTAATGATTGGGGCAGCAGAACCTCTGCATGCCAAGATATCTACTCGATCAAATAGTTGGAGCATGGTTGAGATATTCTATAACTATTTCTCAAGCTTCCACTCCCCTTATAAAAAGAGGGAAGAAACTCTTTAGGAAGGTTCCCAAATATTGTAATTATAGAGAAAAAAATTCTGCCTTTTGCAAGTTATGAACTCTGTTTGTAGAGAAAGCAGATACACTTTGGTTCAATTTATTTATTCATGAGGTGCTCGAGATGGAGATACTCAAACTGTTTATGTTTTGGATGGCTTATGATGTTGATCAGTGGCCAATAGACATAGTTTCCTTTAGGTAGGTTGAGGTTACCAGAAAAATATTCTATAACTTGATTTACATATCATTAAAATAAAGGTACTTCCAAGATTACAAAAAAAAATTCACATTTTAAAGAAAGGAATCAAATCTATTGTAATGATTTGGGCAGCAACACCTCTGCATTCCAATACATTTAGTCGATCAGATAGCTCAAGCATGGCTCAGATATTTTGTAACTTATTTTCAAGCTTCCCCTCTCCTTATAAAAAGAGCGAAGAAACTCTTTAGAAAGGTTCCCAAATCCTACAATTCTAGAGACCCGAATTTTGTCTTTTGCAAGTTCTGAACTCTGTTTACAGAGAAAGAGGTTCCATTTTGGTTCAGTTTGTTTTTTCATGAGGCGATCAAGCTTATATAAATGTTAAATATGATGGGCTAGTGATTTAGACTCTATCTTAAAATATTAATGAAGCAGTTCTGTTGATTCCAAGTGTACTTAATGTGCAACATGTTTTTCCTTTCGTATATAATTTCATGTATGTTTTTCCTCCTATGAAAATGCGTAATGAAGTTGTTGTTGGAAAATACTGAGAGGGGGGGTGAATCAGTATTCCTTTGAAATTAGCACTTTTAAATATTTTCAGAGAATTAGTCAATCTTCAATTATCATTAACGTTTATGCAGTAACAACAGTGAATAAAAGAACACAAGAGGCACAAACATTTTAGGTTCAAAACCCCCTCTAGGTCAGAAACCATCGAAAACCTTTCTAATAATTCTTTAATCTTAAACTCCAATTGAAAAGAAAGCTCCAACTTCCTAAAATCTAGAAAAACATTCTTCTCCAGCTCCCACTGGATGGATGCTCCAATGCTTGAGATTCTTCAGTATTCAATTGAACAGATGCCCTAAAACCCAACAAGCTACAACTCACCCTAGCACCAACCTAACACGCTAAATTTTTCACAGGCTTGAACCTGTTCATGACTTCATGCTCCAGCCTAGCACCACCTTACCACCCTAAAGAAGAATAAAAGAAGAATGGACTCTCGTACCAGGGAAAATGGCCCACTTTACAATGATATAGAATGATGTAGAAGAATACGACACACTAGACCATAAGCCCAACTATGACACAACCACCTAATGATTATCCTAGAGCTCCCAACACTGCATCCTCAAGTATTGGCAGGTAGAAACTTGTACAACTTTTGCAAAGATGATTTTACAATGAGTCTATACAATGATACTTTTACAATGTTTGTATGCAGTGCTACCCACTTGAAGACTTCATGTGGTGAACTTCTTGCTATTGTTCCACACCTTGATTTTTTCTCTTTTCATGTTACCTTTTATCATTATTCAGAATATTCGATTATGCATTGAGTCTTCTCTTGATGAAAATATAATACTTGCAAAAAGTTTTCAAGGAAATAACCATGACATGATAATAGCAAAACTTACCTCATCCTGCAGAGCAAATACCAATGCTAAAAACAAAACAACAAATTAGAATACAAAGAACGTAATGGAAGTAAAAGATGAACATGCATATACAAAAGATACTTGCCTATAGCTTACCTCTACTGCATCATTTTGTTGCACCTTGCTCTTTGCTGCCCTAGAATTTTTGGTCCTTTTCAGCCCTTGAAAACACTTGATCTAGTTTTTCTTGCCTTCTAGGAGTGCAATATTTAATCTCATGTATCTCTATGATTTTAAATCCCCAACATGTGATCTTGTATCTTGTAGAACCTCTTTGAGTCTTCTTTCCAATATAATAGGTATGGCCCGATTTGGACTATTCAAGACAAAGGTATGCCCAATCTCTCACAATGACATAATTATGGACTATTTTAGTAGAGCGAACTTGTACGATGTGCCACGTGTCATGGTTTCCTCCTTCGGCTCTAAAATTTATATACAGAAAAATAAAGTTCGTTCACTATTCACCACTTTTTACAGAATTCTAATCCTCTTCTCAGAGAGAGAGTTATGACGATTTTCCCAAGGTTACTTCTTTGAGATGAAATTCGGTAGCCTGCAAAAACCCTAACTTCCACCGATCATATCTCCAACAATATAGTGAATCAAGATACTAAATTTGGTCACGGTTTTAATTAGGATTGTGAATCAAATGGGTTTTAATTTCAAAATCTATGACTTCACAGAAATGATGTTATAGAGAAAATTCCATGATCACTACATTTGGAGGAAATATGAGATTTCTTTTTATAGAGTTGAGAGGGGCCTCTATAGAGAATGTTGGAGGGATTTTAGGAGCTTAAAAAATTATTAATTAATCACTATTCAATGACGAAAGCCAATTATGAGTTCCATGCCACAACCCCATAGAGTTTTAGCCCACTAATTGGGTTTACTAACTCCAAACATGAATATATCTCAAACTATGAAGAATTACTTGGCATGCCATATATCAACAGAAACATCTCGACGAGTAGAATCTATCTAGGAGATCGTTGAATTAAAATAGAGTAATATTTCAATTCAAAATTCCATTTCAATATCAAGTTAGCCCCTGGTACTAATTGGGTTAACATGAATGACAACCTCAGATCATCTTTAGAGTCAACAATACTCCCCTTTGGCATTGATGCCAACACAAGTATTCCCCCTGCGATTAGGGCACCTCTTCGTACTACCTTCTCTCCCCCTTTGACATCAATGGCAAAGGGTAACTCCCCTTGACACACAACCATCCTGCGGACCTATACATACTTCCACTCCCCCTTTCTTTTGTGAATAAGGAAAATCTAATGAGAACTTGGGAGACTCCTAAGATGCTCGCGAAGATATTCAAATGCTTCACGAAGTAAAGGTTTAGTGAAGATATCAATGATTTGTTCTTTTATACCAACATATTCAAGTTTGATATTCTTTTCAGCGACATGTTTTCTAACAAAATGATATTTTATCGGAATGTATTTGTTTTTGAGTGCATGATAGGATTCTTGGAGATGTTGATGGCACTGGTGTTATCATAGAAGATGGGAATAGGCTCATTGAATTGTAATTGAAGATGGTACAAAGTTTGTTTCATCCAAAGGAATTGATTACAACAATTTGTTGCTACAATCTATTCTACTTCCATTGTATATAACGAGATTGAGGTTCGTTTTTTCTCAACCATGATATGAGACAACCACCTAGATAGAATGTTGCTCCACTAGTACTCTTACGACCATCAATTCTTCCTGCCCAATTTGTGTTTGTAAAGGCTTGAATAATGAGATTGCTTCCCTTGGGATACCACAAGCCATATTATGTTGTGCCCTTTATATATCGAAGAATTCTTTTAATGGAAATAATATGTGATTCTTTTGGTGCTGCTTGGAATCTTGCTACTAGTCCAACCGCTTGCATAACATCTAGTCGAGAGGCTTTACATATAGAATACTACCAATCATAGATCTATACAACCACTGATCCACATATTTATATGAGCCGTCTATGCTCAATTTTCAACTTGTTACCATCGGAGTAAGGATGGGTTTGCAATCTTCCATTTTGAATTTCTTGAGCATTTCGTTGATGTAGTTGGCTTGACATATAAATATTCCTTTCTCTTGCTGAGATATTTGAATCCCTAAGAATTATGTCAACTCACAAAAGTAAAGACATCTCAAAATCACTTTGCATCTTTGTAGAAAAGTTCTTACTTAGTCGACCATCATTGCTACCAAAGATTATATCATCCACATATACCTCAAAGATTGTTAAATTATCCTTATCTATTTGTATGTATAGATTTTTATCAGAAATACCTTTCTTGAACCCTTGTTGATGTAGATATTTGTCAAGACAAGCATACCATGCTCTGGGAGCCTACTTGAGACCATACAAAGCCTTCTTTAACCTGTAAACATAGTGTTCATTTTCTGATAGTAGAAAACCTCTAAGTTGTTCGATGTAAACTTCTTCTTCTAATTCTCCATTGAGAAATGCTGAGTTAGCATCCCTTTGGTAGAATTTTATATTTCTTGAACATGCATAGGCAAGAAACATTTAGATGGATTCCATTTTGGCAACTGGTGCAAACGTTTCATCGAAATCAATTCCTTTCGCTTGTGCATAGCCTTTGCAAACCACTCTTGCTTTGTTTCTAGTAACCAACCCATCTTCTTTCAATTTGTTCCTCAACACTCATTTAGTCACAATGACATTTTTATCTTTTGGTCATGGAACTAATTCCCAGGTGTTATTCTTCTCGATTTGATCCAATTCTTCATTCATAGCTTCTACCCAATGTTCATTCTAGCTGGCTTCCTTAAAACTACTAGGATCAACGTTTGCTAGAAAAGCAATGTGAGCTTGTTGTGATGAAAGAAGTTGTCAACCTTTTCTTGTTCCAATTCCTTCATTTATGTCACCAATGATTTGATTTGATGGATGATTCTTTTGAATCCATTCATTTTCTCTCTTTGGAGGAGCTTCTTGTTGTTGTTCCTATATGTTTTGTTGATCACTATTTACTTCTTCCTGGTTGATAGTTGCTTCTTGTTCTAGAATTCTCTCTACCTTTTTCAGCCTCCCTCTCAAGTTTCAAAGATTCTTGATCCTTATCATTATTCATTAGAAAACTACGTCAATTATGACATTTATGCTCTCCACTATCGGTTTTCGTCTTAGATCATAGCATTTATAGGCCTTTATTTTGTGTGAGTAACCAACAAAGATACCTTCATCAACACACAATTCAAGTTTACCCAACTTTTGATCTTCTATTTTGATATAACATTTTCTTTCGAAGATTGTTAAATATTTTACATTAGTTGGTTTTCCTTTCCATAATTCATATGGGGTCTTATTGCAATTATTTCTGAGAAGACTTCTATTGATAATGAAGATTGTCGTATCAATTGCTTGAACTCATAATTTTTCATCCAATTTTGAGTCCTTCAACATTGTTCTACCCATTTCCTGTACAGTTTTGTTCTTTCTTTCAACAACTCCATTTTGTTGAGGTGTTTGTGCCGTTGAAAATTGCCTTTTTATTCCATTTTCATCACAGTATTGTTAAAATAATTTGGAAGTGAATTCTCCACCATTATATGATCTTAGACACTTTATTTTTAAATCAATTTAATTTTTGACCAACTCCTTGTAGATCTTAAATCACTCAAATGCTCCAGATTTTTTATTTAGGAAACTGACAGTTCTCATCTTGGTATAGTCATCTATCATTAACATGAAATATAATTCTCCATGTAAACCTTTTGTTCCCATAGGACCACATAGATCAGTATGTATCAATTCAAATGGATGTGATGCAAAGTGTTATTTTGTTTTAAATCCGCATTTTGTCTGCTTGTCGTGCTGACAAGCATCACATAGTGTGTTGTAAGGTTTTGAGATTTTCAGCATTTCTCATGCTTCTTCCCTTTTGGTTATCATGACAATATTGTCAAAGTTTATGTGACCCGTTCATTTGTGCCATAACCAGCTTTCATCTTCTTTAGCTAGTAAACATGCTTTAGTTGCTTCATCTAGAACATATATGTCATTTGGAGCTTGACTTCCTGTAGCCACAATTTTACCATACCTACCTTTCTTGATTTCAAATTTTTTGGAGCTGAATAGCATTGTGTATCCTTGATCACACATTTCTCCAACATTGAGCAAATTGTGATTCATGTTTTCAACCAATAGAACATTCTTGGTTAGAGCATCTTTGCTTCTAAGACTAACGGTACCTGATCCTATAACTTTTGAAGATCCATCATTTCCAAAGGACACAGTTCCATCCTTCTTCTCTTTCATAGATACAGATTTCATTCTATCTCTAGTCATATGCGTTGAGAAACCACTATCAACATATGACACATCTTTTTTGTTCTTCTTCTTCCATGTTCATTTCTTCTGTGGATTTGAAGATTCTTCTAGAGGATTTTCAAGTCTCTAGTCTTTGGCTATGTGTCCAAAGTTTCGACATTTGTAGCATTCAACATTACTTCTTAGATGTTCAAATATATTGATGTTTCATTGAGCCCTGAGAGGTTCATATTTGACAAATATCATGGAATTGTATTGGTTCCAAGGGTAAATTCGACATTCTACATCTTTATGACCAAATTTTCCACATGAATAACAATAGCCATGAAAAATATGTCGGTACTTGGATGGAAATATTCATCGGGGAATTATCTTCCAAGGTTGTTCTTGCGAATCTTTTTCAATGAAGTCTACATGCCTGTCAAATCTCATAGGTTCATTGTATTTTACTATAGAAGGTCCTACTTCCTTTTTGTAACCGAGGCCAGTTCGGTCATTGTAAGATCATTGATTGTTTATGAGTTCTTCCAATGCCCTTGAGCTATTGGTGTAGTTTTTGATATTTTTTCCCTTCTTCACTTCCTTATGTAGTGAGACTACTTTGGCTTCTAATGCTTCCCTTTCTCAGATGCTTTCTTCCAACTTCTTTTGAAGTGACTCTTCAATACATTTGTGTTCTTCAACTTCAGTTTTGAGACCTTGAAATTGTTATTCAAGAGTATTGGAATGGATCTTCTCAGCCTTGAGCTCTTTTATAAGCTTGATTTCCTCCATAGAAAATTATTCTATGGTCAACCCTTCCTCTTCGTTGTTTGATACCTCTTGTTTATTGTGCTTGGCCATAAACAATACTCTATCATTGGCTTCTTATTCACTGTCATCATGTTCATCAGATGATGAGATATATTCTTTAGAGAGAAAGTTCCTTTTGAATCCTTTCTTCTTTCCGTTTTTGTTGAATTTCTTAAAGCCTTTCTTTCATTTTAAGTTTCCATCATCTTCGTTTGGACATTTTTCTATGAAATGCCCAACCTCACCATAACTTAAACATATCAATGGAAGTTTACCTTTGAATTTTCCCTTACCAATTTTTAGTTTTCTTGTAAAGTAAGCATCTCCATCTGAAAAACCTTCTTCATCATCTTCCTTTTCTTCACACTTGCAGGTGCAGGTGTAGGTCTTTACGTTTGAAGGTTGTTTGCCCTTATTGGTTTTCTTATATGTAGCAAACATAGTTTCTAGATGCGAAGTACCCTCTTCTTCATCAAGTCTCATTTAATATGCTATGAGAACTCCATGTAATTCCTCTTTGTTGATTTTGTCCAAATTTGAAATGTATTCTAAGACTGATACCTTTGGGTTGAATCTTCTTGGTAACATTCTAAGAATCTTTTGTATAATAGTTTTCTCATCAACAGGCTCTCCCAACCCTTCTAGAGTGTTGTTATTTCATCAACGTGTTGGAAGTATGCAGCAATTTTGTTATCTTCTTTCATTCTCAGTTGCTCAAATTTTTCTATGTAGATTTGAAGCTTTTCTTTTTTGACATTTGAGTCACCTGCATATATATTCTCAAGCTTGTCCCATACATTTTTGGTTGTTTTACAACCCAACACTTTATGATAAGCAAATTGAATAAGTCCACCTATAATAATATTCTTTTCTTCTGCGTCATTTACCAAATTCTTCATACCTTGTTCATCCTCAGTTGTGTAAAGCCATTTTGAATAGTGTCCCATACTTCATAACCTTGGGCCAAGACATAGACCTCTAGTCTTCCTTTCCATAGTGCATAATCATTTTCATTGAATAAAGGTACATCGTTCTTGGTATTCTCCAATATCTCCTTCCAGTTGTTAAATTGCTATTGAAGGAACCAAGCTCTGATAGCAATCGTTGGACAATATTGGGGGGGTGGGGGTTAGGGGTTAATTACTACTCCTTAGAAATTATCACTTTTAAATCTTTTCAGAGCATTAGTTAACCTTGAATTATCATTAACATTTATGCAGTAACAACAATGAATAAAAGAACATAGGATGCATAAATATTTTAGGTGGAAAACCCCCTCTGGGTCAAAAATCACTAAATACTTTTCTAATAATTATTTAATCTTCAACTCCAATTGAAAAGAAAGCTCCAACTTCCTAGAATCTAGAAAATAATTCTTCTCCAACTCCTACTAGATGGATCCTCCAACACCCGAGATTCTTCAGTAGTGAACTGAACGGATGCCCTAACGCCTAATGAGCTAAAACTCACCCTACCACCACCCAACCACCCTAAAGTTTTCACAAGCTTGAACACGTTGGTGACTTCATGCACCAGCCTATCACCACCCTATCACCCTAAAGAAGAATAAAAGAAGAATGGAATCTCGTATGAAGGAAAATGGTCCACTTTCCAAGGATATAGAATGATGTAGAAGAAGATGACACACTAGACCATAACCCCAACAATCACAACCACCTAATGATGATCCTACACATCCCGACACTACCTCTTCAACTCTTGGCAAATAGACACTTGTACAACTTTTGCAAAGATGCTTTTACAATGACTCTATACAATGATACTTTTACAATGTCTATATATAGTGTTGCCCACTTGAAGACTTCATGTGGTGAACTTATTGTTGATGTTCTACACCTTGATTGCTTCTCTTGTCATGCTACCCTTTATTATTCTTTAGAACATTATATTATGCATTGATTCTTCTCTTGGTGAATATATAATACTTGCAAAAAGTCTTCGTGGAAATACCCATGACATGATAATAGCAAAACCTACCTCATCCTACAAAGCATATGTTAGTGCTAAAAAAAACAACAAATTAGAATACAAACAACCTAATGAAATTAAGATATGTACATGCATATACAAAAAATACTTACTTGTAGCTTACCTCTACTACATCATTTTGCTGCACCTTGCTCTTTGCTACCCTAGAAATTCTGGTCCTGTGCACCCCTTGACAACACTTGATCTAGTTTTTCTTGCCTTATAGGGACATGATATTTAATCTGATGTATCTCTGCAATTTTAGATACCCAAAATGTGATCTTTAGTCCTGTAGAAGCCCTCTAAGTCTTCTTTCCAACTCCATAGGTTTGACCGGATTTGGACTCTTCAAGACAAGGTTATGTCCAATCTCTCACAATGACCTAATTATGGACTAGTTCAGTAGAGCACAATTGTACGACATGCCACGTGTCACTATTTCCTCCTTTGGCTCTAAAAATGATACACATAAAACTACAATCCATGCACTATCTATCACTTCTTACAGAATTCTAATCTTCTTCTCAGAGTGAGAGTGATGACAATTTTTCTAAGGTCACTTCTTTGAGATGAATTTCAACAACTTGCAAAAACCCCAGCTTCTGCCAATCACATCTCTGAAAATATAGTGAAAAAAGATATAAAAATCAGTTACAACGTTCATCAGTATTGCTGATAAAACGGGTTTTTATTTAAGAATCTAAAACTTCGTAGAAATGATGTTATAGCGAAAATTCCACGATCACTACATTTGGAAGAAATATGAGATTTCTTTTATAGAGTTGAGAGGGGCTTCTATAGAGAATGTTGGAGGGATTTTAGGAGCTTAAAACATTATTAATTATTGACTATTCATGACCAAAAAACATTACGAGTGCCATGCCACAACCCCATAGGGTTTTAGCCCACTAGCTAGGGTTACTAACTTCAAACATGAATATCTCTCAAACTGTGAAGAATTACTTGGCGTGCCATATATCAACAGAAACATCTTGACAAGTAGAGTCCATATAGAATATCCTTGACTCAAAATAGAGTAATTTGTAAAGTCAAAATTCACTTGCAAGAATAGGGTAGCCCCTAGTGCTGCTTAGGTTGACATCAATAACAACCTCAGATCATCTTTAGATCAATAGTTGTCAGTTTCACTCTCACTTGTGGTTGTATATATGTTGTGAAGTAGCAAATAATACATGTATAAATGAAATATTTACTTGTGTTATTTTATAGCCTACACTACCTATGTACGCACAAATTTACTAATTGTTGTTTGGTGACAAAATGTGTCCATGAGGCATAGATCTTTAGACCTTAATTTTAGCTCCATTATTTCTGCATTTTCACCTCTCCATTCTTTCATACTTCTTCTAGAACTCATTGCCTATGATTATGCATTTTGTCCAGCCCTCTGTGTTGAATTCCTTCTTTCCTTTCCTCCTCTTCACTTCTACTATAACTTCAATATTAAGCTACATATTGTTGTGTGTCACCCACAAGAATCAAGAGATTCTTCATTGAGATGATTCATATCTACCCATGTGTATTTGTATATGCGTGTCTAGCTGAGTCTACTTGGTGAAGGGATGCTGAATCAAACTCTGAATTACCTTACTTCAAATTATGTGACATATGGAGTGAATAAAAAATGTCTAGAAAATATTCAAAAACACTCCTCTAGGATTCCATAGTCACTAACCTTTCCCTTCAACCCAGGGGTTGTCTCTAGGAGGCTTCTACATCTTCTGAGGCATTTTGTGACGAGAGATAGAAAAAGTTACAACAATGACTTTTAGGATGAAGGTGTTTCTAGAGCATTCATTGCATATTTCTACTTATGCTAGAGGGGAACTTTAAGTGTGAGCTTTCCTTCAAGCCCAAGACAAAGCACAATCTTGATAACAACATCAGACACTAACCTTGCATAGAGTGAAATATACTCCTGCTTTATTTCATGATTGATATCCATGGATCATCATGCAATAGAATAAAAGGCCAGGTTGGGATAAAATACAAACATATTGATACAGTAGATTTTTCTAAAATGGAATGTGATAATAAATGATAAAATAAGAAATGATTTTATTTGACTTCCTCTCCACGCGTGAAAACTAGTGACCAACAACTTTCCCTACATTTCAAGAAAAAGTGTGGAGCATACCACAACATCAAAATTGAATGAATTTCCTATTTCATAGTCATAGACCATTTTAGTTTGATCTAGAGACAATAAATGGACACACACATAGGAAACTCACTAACCGTGACAACGGTTAGGCAAAGGCATTGTGACAAAACTAATTGCATCCTTTTCATTTTTCTTGAAGGAAATATGGCAACTAATAGCTATCCATCTATGATAATAACAAGGGTACAACCAACAATAATGTCAATTTAAAGGAAATTCTTATTAAATCCACCTAAATCATCTTTTCTTTCACAAAATCCAATAAATGACAACTCAAAGGGACATGACATTAGACATGGTCAATGTGACGTCACTAGATCTCTTGCTAGGCTGCACCATTAGAATTTTTTTAGTAGAAAAATATTATTAAAATTTAACCAATATGTGTAACATGTTAGAATGTCAATGCATTAAAAAAAAAATTAGAAATTTTAATGTACCTATGGAAGATAATATGGGATATCGATGGGGGTAGTGAACATAATAGTTAACGTATGCGAACATAATAATGGAATATGCTCACTATGTATGTAAAAGAAAATAATATAATAATAAGGGATAACTAATATACGACCCATATGAATACTAATGGGAAAGTTTATTTCCACATGAGTTGTTGGGTGTGTGTTATATTCTTTCATGTTCGTTGCCCCGTGCACAGTAGGGGGTCACAGGGGGGGCGTAGCCCTCCTTATTTGGTGGTTTCAGGTGGGTGGTAGCCGCCCTATACGAGGTTGGGGGAAGTGCCTTGGGAATTTATCGTTTTGGACCATATATTAGGTGGGCGGACCTACCTATAGTTTTTTTCATGGGTTTTGCACATGGTTTTGGGCATAATGGTTTTCGGCTCACAGTATTTTGAACATCCAATCAAGGGAACTAAAATTACATTCTAATCCTGGGGAAGGTTAATACTGTGAAGTTACCTGGGGTCTATCATGGTGGCTATCTTCTCTTTCACTTTCAGATTCAGTCAAAGGAGAACTATACTCAATCTCTACAAAGTCTTTGGGTCTTGTCCATGAGCTTTCTCTCTGGTGTCTATTTTATACATTTTTCCACTTTGTGTTACTGCGATATTTGGCTCATATTTAATCTTTGTTCTTCCAAACATAAGTAAACAAACAATATGATTTCATCCGTAAAACTCGCTTTTCACATAGAAGCATATTAATCCAAAGTTTCAAAGACTTTAAATACTTACCTCACAGTCCTCTGAATAATCATCATCTCGCTTCACTATACGACAGAGTCGAGTCTACTGTGAACTCAATAATATATCCTCCCAAGATTCTATCAATCCATAAACTGAAATCCCTTGAAATATTATTGTCAATGCTCTTGAGTCCTTGTATCAGTGTAGGATTCCATACTGAAATATATTTGCCTTTGAAACATGTCTTTCTTTCAGTCAACCTTGATATCCACTCGTACAATTTGACAAGAAATGATGCAAATAAAATTTTGTGCTGATCTATAGAAATATTCTTTTGTAACCAAGCCTTAGAATCTTGTAAAGATAAGCAATCTTGAATTTCCTTCTTCGACAGATTCCACATCCACATATCCCTCAAACAGATCTTAGTCTCAACAATGGAACCATTTGTTGGTTTGGTTTGGGTTGACCTAGGTTCAATCAATAATGTGCACCAAATAAACCCTGCATCATTGGGCCTTTTGGCAACAACCTACAAGAACATTGTTGTTTCATTTGATGTGACTATGGCAGGATGCAGAACTAGGTTTCTGCAACTTTGAAGGATCATGCAATGTGGTGTTTTATATTATTCTTTAGTCTTAAAATTCGTAAATAGCTTTGCTACATTCATTTAGTTGCTTAAACATACCATATAAAGCCATAAATAATCATTGTACTGAAATAAAGTGAAACTATAATAAACTACTATGCTATAGTAGATAATAAGCAAATATACACAAGAAGACACCAAATTACCATGGTTCACCCCATTGTTGGGCTACGTCCCCTGGAACTATTGCTAATATAATGATTTTTTGTACAAAAAATAGTTCTTGACTTGCACACTAAGCTGCAGGTCATCTACACACTCAGCTATAGACTCGGGATGATACGCACTTAGTTGCAGAGCCTCACCTTTTGTTCCTAAGCAAGAAAATACAAAATTTCCACCATAACGAAGATTTAGATCATAAGATGATTTTCTTCTTATTATTCTATCCTATATTACATCTAGGCTTACATTGTTACAATAACATGGTTGAAATACCATCGAATCCCTAAAACAGGTAGTCATGGTCCCAAAACAGATTGATATTTTAGTATATTCCAACTTCTTTGTTGCGTGATCCACTTCATGCTCCACTACTCTACTACACGGTCCACTTCACAATTCGCTACACTCTCCACTGTGCACTCTGCTCCTCAAAATGTGGATTATTTACCAAACATTAGGCCAAGTTAGGTTACACCCAACACTTGCCTAGAATTTTCTTTGTTTTGTAAATATTGTACATAGTCTTTTATTTTTTCCTATGGGTCTCATGGTGATTATGATATTTTTGGTCTTGTTTGGTAGGTTTCGATGACTTATTTGGTGTATTTAGGATTCACTAATAGTGCTAGTAGACATATACGAAATTGAGCTTCCACCCCTTGGCTAATATATTATCCATCTAGTTAGTTCTTAGCCTCAAGAGGCATATGTATTGGTGTTCTAATAATATGGCTGAATAAAGTTCCATCATTAATTTAATATCTAAAGCAATATGTTATGTTATTGAATCATTAGTGGTTTATTTGGATTCACAACTGGTTGTGTCTAAATTAAATAACATTTATCGTATGAGGGATCCTTTATTACGTCATAAATTTATGGAGTGATATGATTGCAAAGGTCATTTACTTCTATTACTTTCATTCATATTCCACAATCAGATAATGCATTTGTTGATTTTATAGCTCGCCAAGATTTGGATTGGCATATTAATAATTCATCACATTAAAATAAGAAATATCACAAAATCATATGTATATATGATCGAATCATCATAAAGTATTTGTATATAGATAGAAATAGCATGTCAAATTATTACAAAATGTGGAAAAATGTCCTAAAAAATTAGGTCTTAAGCTTGATCATGTCCATATATAAAAAAATACAAGTAATCTGAAAATCTAAGGTTGCTGGCCTTTCCCTAGATGAGCATCATGGAAGAGGATGATGACATTTGCCACTCATCATAAGAGCTACATCCACTCTCACGGTACTCCAACCACTCATCTTTGTAGAGCCTCAGGGAGATCCTCTACTTCTTCCATGGGAACCTAGCAAGTGAGACTCTTCAAGTTCCTATGAATACTTTGAAGAACTCTTTCAGACTTAGCTGCCTGCTCTCTTCAAGTCTCTGCAATGATGCCTACGACTTGTTAGACCCTTATGTATCACTAGTCCAACATCTGTATCATGATAATTTAATCTTGTAATATTTTTGTTTCATGGAAAAATATTTTGAATTTCTTAAGATTAAATTTTAAAAACCCAAAAAAATTGAATAGGTTAAAATATTCTTTTTACCAATGTCACCCGATGTAACTGCTGGTGGATGTGATAGCTTTAGATCCTCTCAGAAGTCCACACCTGCATAGGGGTAATCATATGTGGCCATGACTTGTTGCTCCCACCATTGGAGGAACTCACTATCAAAGGCCGCCGGAGTGACTTTGCGTCTGCCAAGTCGCTTCACCAGATTCACCCACTTGGCCATCCTAGGATCACTAGAAACGCTAATGACGATGGCTACTATGGGTTGTAGTGTCTAACTAAGGTCAATTGCTTCTTCATGTTCATCAAGAGCATTGTGCACCAGTCATAAGAAATTGGTCTTCGGCGTTCTACTACCAAGAACATAGTAGACCCTGAAGCCTAATGTAGTGAGGCTAAGCCTTCTAATATGGCAATATTAAAGAGGATGATTTTTTATTGGAAAGTTTGTGATTTCTTTGGTCAGATCCTGTGATTCAATCTTGCTAGTATTTGGTGCATAGTATACAAAAACATAATATTCAATGCTAATGCCTCTATGGGCCCTTCCTTACAAATCAACTACTTCACGACTTTAGGAAAGCCCTATTATAAAGTAAATGTCCTCTACTTCTGTAAAGGCATATGATCTATGATGAATATTTCCTACTCTGGATGCAAATAATGAACAAACATCTCGAACAATCGAGTTTGTGTTTTCATGTTAGGAATCATGAAGAATCTAAGTGACCTACAATTTTTCAATGCATCCAATGATTCTTAATCCTCTAAAACTGCATTATCAACATCTGTATGATCTCTCTCTATTCAAATGATCAACATCCTGAAAAATTGGAATATTTCATCGATTAGAATTTATAATTTTCATTTTTCTCTACATGTATGCTACTTTTGTAAAGATCAGATGTGTATACACGCTACTTTCACTGTGAAAACTCACGTATAGTGCTTTTTATATTCATTTTTCTAAGATGTCGGCCACGTACACGTTGAGCATCATTTTAAAATTAAAATTTCTCCATAAAATCTGTTTAAAGTGTTCAAATTTGGATCAATTGAACGAGTTTAAGGATTAGAATTACCTGGAAACCGTAGATGTTGAATTCATGGGAGGATATTATCGATTAAGTTTTCCCAAATTTGATCCAAAAGCCCTCTTCTCAACACTTGAATTGTAAAAATGAGTTTGGGTGAGTCTAAAAAGTTTTTTTTAGGAGTTGTTTATAATGCGACTTTTTGGAGATTCTGGTGACGGAATCCGGCGGAAGAGATGAGGTTAAATCTTGATTTTTAGCAGTTAAAATGGTTTTTTAACTGCATATTTGGATTCAGCGGCGTGGAAAACCCCTGGGAGCCATTGATTGTGCAGAAACTAGCTATCAAACTTGGGATTCCAATGAATTGCTGCCGGATTTTGACCAGAAAAATCTGCAGGAAAAACTTTCAAAAAGTCACGTTATAGACTACTGCGTTTTTTTATAACTGAAATTTCACTTTTCTAAAGTTCAATATTTTTTTTTTATAATTTCACGAGCTTTTGAATTTTTGCTTGAAGTGTTGGGAAAGGTTGTTTTTCAGTGATATTTTTCTGTTGCTTCAACTTCACGATTGTTAACCTATCGTGGTAGGCATCATTTTCTAAACTTGCATATAGGTTAAGACATATCTCTCATCATATTTGTTTGTATGAAATCTATATTCATAGTAACAAGCATGAAATCCATATTTATAGTAACAAACGGGTGGTATGAAAGTTTAATTAGTGAATTTAATATCTTTTTCCATTTTCAATGAATTATTACAATTGAGAATAAACATACTTATAGATCAAGAAATTCTAAACATACAGAAATCTATATCTACAAATTACAAATAAATGTTTCTTTTTCTCTATTTTTCTTTTGAATTAATTCATTAACCCAATACATATTAATGTTTCTCTTATAAAATTTTCTTCCTTCAATAATCTTAAAAAAAATATGTTACACTATTATAGATTAAACCTATACAAATACAACAAATTTTAATTATCTTAAAACCTTCAAAACTTATACCAATACTTTAGT
>APFE031620362.1:115865-137121 GCA_000404065.3 Pinus taeda
TATTTGTCTTGTATTTTATCTTATCCAATTCAGTGCTATTTATATCTATAACGATTTGTCTTCAGTGAGTTTTATGCTCAACTTTTTCTTTCACCTATGCTCTATGCAGACATATTGACACGGACATACTGTCAATTTGACGATACCATTCTCTGAATATGATAGACTACGACCTGAATTTACAACAGCCATAGGGATGCGAGAACGGACGGCTTGCAAAATTAACGTTCAGAAAATGATGTGGAGATATGGAATCCATTTCAGCAGAGGGTTTCTGGAACAGCGCAGAAATGGCAGCCATTAAAATACGGAATGTTCAAGCACATACTGTCTGTGTGGATGTGCATTTACGGAATACCACGCTTCAGAGAGATTCCAACTTTGTAACTCTGAGATAAAGCCGAAAACAATGTCAGAAGTCCGAACAGATGTTTTCATGGGATGACAAAACCGTGTCAGGCGTGATTCACAATTCACTAGGTAGGATTTCCACACAGTTGAAGTTGCCCAAACGAGTAGTCCGACTGGTTACTATTCTACGGATCCTGTAACAAATTTAGTTAAAAGTGGGAAAATCATAATTTAAATATTAAGCTGGTTTGAAATGAAGCTAAAGACAATTTTCAAAGCAAATAAGTTTTATTTTTCGGAGGGTAAAGGTTTTTATTGTATAATTAATAACTAATACAGTGTGAAATAGGGTGGTGGAAAAGACTTAAAAAAATTGTGAAGAACCTGTCTGTATATTTTGTATTTTTTGTATTTCTGTAACTGTAAAATTTGAAAAACAATTCATTTTAAAATGTGACGAGTTTATTTAAAAAAAAAAATAACTATTCTTG
Source organism: Pinus taeda (assembly GCA_000404065.3). Taxonomy (NCBI): domain Eukaryota; kingdom Viridiplantae; phylum Streptophyta; class Pinopsida; order Pinales; family Pinaceae; genus Pinus; species Pinus taeda. Next base: position 116,708 of record APFE031620362.1, read on the forward strand.
ACATTATCTTTTTAGCTAAAAAATTGTTAAAAAATAAGTCAACTCATAAATGTAAAAAATTAAATTAAAAAAAAAAAAAAAATATTTTTATAAATTATTTTTTATCTTATAAAAATTAAAATATCATTTGTTGTAATCCATATTAAATTTTTTTAGAAGATTTTTCTCCCTGCATTCATTGGCATGTGTTTCGTAAAAACAATAAACCATGCTCGTTGATTTGAAACACATCTAAAAATGAATTGAAACATAATTTACTACCAAAAATTTTCTAAAAAATTAAAATTAAAATTTCAATTCATGTAAGTTAGAAAAGCTAGTTTCCGCTACGTGAAATGAAAAATGCTTTCACAAATTACTTAAATTAGATAATATATATAGAAATTCCGCCTTATTGTCAAAGTCAAAGGTATTTACCGCCAATATGACTTTGGCCAATAACGGTTGACGGACGTGACCGTAAAAGCCGGTCATGTTTTTTGAACCACAGCCCTCACACGACCGATATGATGTTCGAAAATTCTATCTACATTTTGTTTTTTAGTAATTTATGATGTAGGATATAATTTTTGTTATGTGTTTAGCCTAACTATGGTAATTTGATGTTATGGTGTTTTGTATAGAATGTTATCTAACATCTATTTGTCTCAACATTTATTACTTTGATATGGTATTTGTTTTAATAATTTAAGGGATATTTAAGAAATACATTTATTACTTTGATATGGTATTTGTTTTAATAATTTAAAGGATATTTAAGAAATAGAAATGAGAGATGTTAATGGCTTTACATCTGTAAAATATTTATGATGATTCAAATTAAACTTTTATTAATATTAAATGTGTTAGGGCTTAAATCTACCTTAAGTTGAGAAAGGTAGGTCTACGGTAACATCAAATCACTCTTAACTTGGTAGCTAGCCCTACGAGGTCGGGAGAGGGCTCTCTCCTTATCAATCTCAATGAAAATTTATCAAGGAAGGCTTGAGATGATTGATATAAAAACTAATTTTAGGCTAGGTATGTTTGCTCAGAAGAATTTGATTGATTTCAATGGTTGGTTACTGGATCAAATAAGGAAGACAGCTTTGGGTCCAGGAAATCAACACAGATTTGCAGAGGTTTCTGTGGGGTGAGATAGGCAAGTGTTTTAGTCCTTTGGAATGAGTGTAATGGTGAGTCTAAACACTAATGAGGAGCTAGAGAGGGCATAAAAATATCATGAGTCCTCTTTAGACAGTAGAAAACATGTAAAACTAAATAAATTGCAAGGCAGAGCACTGAAACACCAATGGATTCTACCTCTTATACTTGATTCATTTACTTATGCATAATAAGAGAGATGATGGCACACATAAACACAAGATCAGTTGAATTACAGAAAATAAAACAATGCTAATTCATATTACACAAGAATCCCACAAAATGCTGCAAAACCTTGGTTTATTTCCTTGCCAAATTGCAGAAGTGATGTACAAAGTAGCTCAATGCATCCACAAGAGTCAAACCTTCACAAATGATTAAGAAAGTACAAGATATAGGCATCAAACCACCTATGCTAGCCATCAGGGGTCGAATCCATGAGTAAAGGAGTTGTTTCAACAAGATCTAAACCAAGAACTAAAAAATAGGCAGTGGAATAGCTTGCCTCTAAAACTATGGAAACTGATTCATTCAGCTCAAAACCACCTAAAACTGATGTATTTACCTCCTTAAGTCATTTTTCATCTTTTTTACATCATAGTAAATTAATTTACATCACATTACATCATGAATTTGACCATGAGAGAAGAAAAAGTCAAACTGGTAGAAAACTAGGCCAAAATCTGAGTTTTTGAGCAAAATTAGCAAAATTTTGCCTCATGCGCAGCGCTATTAGCCTGATGTGCAACACCTTTTCCAAGCTGAGTTTTAAGGCCTTCCCCTTCACCAAATTAGCTCCATGATGGCTTGTTGGAAAGCTCTATCTATTTACTTTCTAGGACAACTGGAATTTTTGGATTTGGTGTCCATTTGCCCCTTCAAAGGTCAGTTCTCCCAAGACTGCTTCCCGTGGGTCCAAAAAGTGGCAGAGAGGGCATTTTTGAGGTGTTTTTTGCCCTTTAGGTGACCTAGATTTCCTCCAAACTTCATGAAACTTTATGGGTTTTAGTAATTTTTCATGAGGAACCCAAAAATGCAAGTCATTCTTCAAAATTCCCAAGCATCTCAATGCACAGTGCCAGTGGCTCTGTGCATCAGAAGAAATTTTTTGTGTTTTGCAATTAAAATTTATGAAATGAAAAAAATTTCTCCAAAATGCCTCAGAATTGGCAAGAGGGAAGCTTATCAATTGTTTTATTGAGCCAAGGAAGCTTCAGCCAAGATTCTAAGTTTATCTTTCTCCTTTTTGGCTTTTAAGACTCTTCCTAACTTGGCTTTTAGGCTTGTTATCCTTGTCTTTCAGATTTTGTTCCGGGCCAAATAGTGATAGGCCATGTGGCGCAACATGTTCTTGTCCTTATTAGCCTTATCAAGAAGATTATCAAGGTGGATATTCTCTCTTTCCAACCATGATTCTTGGTCAGCCTCTATTTCTTACTCTAGTGAAGTCAGCTTGATTTTCATTCCTTTTGCCACTTGCGAGTTTTCCGTTATGGTTTGCAGGTCCATAATGATTTGTTTGTCCTCCAATTGCTTATTCTGTTGCTCAAAGTAATTAATGATCAATTTAGTCCTCTCAAGGTCAAGTGATAAAGCTTTGATTTCAGCTTATTTCTCCTTGATGATCACATCCTTGAGTCTTGAGCTTTAAGAAGACCCCTCATCATGCAATGGTTACTTTCCTCTTTCCTGTACCTATTCTGCTGAAGAAGAAGGAAAAGCCCCTTTCACCCCAGGTGAAGATATCATTTGCCTTTTGTTTGGTGAAGGGAACAAGACTCGTTCCACCCCTGGTGGAGAAAATACTCCTTTGGTAGCTGCAAAATGTCTTCTTGTGCCCTTTTCATAAGTTATAAACACAGGAATGTGAGCCTCTTTAGTTTTTCTTTCATGCTCTCTTTGTTGCCCAGAAGGTCAACCTTCCTCTTGAGGTTCTGCAAAAATTTGAGGCCCCTTGAAAATCTCATGGGCAATGAAGGTTTCCCATGGCACGCCCAACTAAGTGAGTTGATGCACAAGAATAATCTTGATGACAACAAAGTGATAAATGCTATTGAGTTGCTATGGGTATGGTTTTCTCTTTGCAAGTACAATCATCCTTTCTATGTTTTTGCAAATGAAATATGGAATACTGATCATTCTAACCCTGGTAAAATGCATAAGCAATCTGATATGATAGGCATAGAGTCTAGAGAACCTTCCTTCACATGTCCTCCAAAAACTTAAAAGGAAACACCCTACCCAATCTACTATGATATTTGGCTTTAATGTAGGGTTCATAGTTCTGTACGTTGATATTCTGTCTTTTACTCCATCTTTCTCCCACATCTCGTATCCTAGTTGCTTCTGTAATAATGGTTGGTGAAAGAGTGAAATTGATGTCATCAAGCTGTACCATATTGTCCTACATGTTGATGACAAATTTCCTAGTTAATTCATGATGATACTTAACCCTCTCAACTATCTCACAAAACTCAAAGCAAGATTGGTATATGAAACAAGTGGTGGCAAGGGGACAAGCAAGAAGTTCAACAATGCTAATAGGCTCCTCTCTAATTATTTTCCCACCCTTGTGAGATCTCCTAAGCTGTACATTCCTTTCCCTTGAGCTGTCACTTTGTGTTTCTTCTTCATAGCTTGAGTCACTATTTCTTGCCATGATGCTTAGTGTTTTCTTAGGAAGATGATGTGATGAAGGTATGGTGAAAAATGGTAATGAAGGAGGAGAATGGTGATGAGTATGAAGATATTTTACGCTTGGGAAATGGAATTGGGGAATGAAGGGATTAGTTTTGGGAAACTAGGGTTTAGTGAGGGATTTAGGGTTTGGTGATGGAAGTAGTTGTTTTAGGGGAATGGGATATGGGAAAATGGGATAAATAGAGCAATTTAGGATAATGAAAGAGTGAAAAGGGTTTAATGATGATTTTAGTGATGGTGGAGTTCAAATTGCACAATAGAAGGGCAAACAATGAAGAGAATATAGGTTTTCATTTTAAACATGCAAGACTCATGAAGAACACAAGTGTGAACTCAAATTCAGCTTTAGGATGTTGTTTACTTACTTGTAGAATTAAAATGTAACGATTTTGAGGGTTATTGCATGATTTGGAATGATTTAGGAAGATCTGGACTGATACGCAGCGCACTGGGCCTAATGCGCAACACCCATTCAAATTTACACTGTAGGAAAGCCTCTGATGCGTAGCGCCAGCCTGATGCGTAGCGCCAGCCTGATGCATAGCGCACTGCCTCTGATGCACAGTGCTCAGCCAAATTGCTTTGAAAAATAAGGTTTTTTGTCTCCTTGGCTCCAAATTGCAATTTTTGACTCTCCAAAGGATTTTGGTCAATGAAATGATAAATAGAGCCCCTTTCACTTTAAATATGGATGACCTTTAATTTTCACTTATCTCAAACCCACTTTTCTAATGCCAAAGTCACTTTTGGTCTTGAGCTTTGTTTTTCCATTGAAATTGACTTTTCTTAATCATTTCGTAAATTGATGCATTGATGCTTGTGTTTTTGTCTACAGTGGTTGGAGTTGGCAAGGTGAGCAAGGGCAACAACTTTGAACTTATTACATATAGAAAATATTGAAATTGCATAAAATTTTTGTACATAGAAAATAAAAACATTGTTTTACCTCAAAACAGAGTTTTGAGGTAAAAAACACTTATTGAGCATATCATCATTGAAATTTTGATTTTGTGAACTTATTATACCTCTTTATGTGCCTACTGATTGTTTATTGAGTTTTTTGCTGACCATGGTGACAAAACCTAGACCTGATGAGACCTAAAACCCTAAAAATGATTCTTGCAAATATAGTGAAAAAAATTACTGTGAATGACCTAGACATGTGAAAATGGGCTAGCAGGTAAATGACATGAGGGAAATTGACAATGAACCACTACCATCAGTTGATCCATGACCTAATAGAATGCATCTGATCAGATGGGACACCTAAAATGCATTCAAAAAGATAAATTTGATCACTGATGGAGGGATGAAGATACCGACACTGACATTGGCTCCAATGGGGATGGTTACTCCTAGGAGGTGCCAAGAACTACAGATCTATGGAAAAGTAGACTAGTGCCTCTTCCATTGGGCAAATGGAGTCAATAACTTCAACAAACTAAAACCAATTTCTTGACTTAAAACTGACTCAATTACAAGACTGAAAAGTAACTCAAAACTGACTCAAACAACCCACACTAAATAACCAAAAATTGAAGTCAGACATTTAGTTTTATAGCCTTCACTTTGGGTCCCAAACTGAATGAATGACGACAGTACACACTTTGCAATGAAGGAAATAAAATGGTATATACAATGACAAATTATAATAGTAGAAAACTTCTCAAAGATAATGTCGTTTCAACAGTCGACCATTAACCGACCCTCCTGGACAATCCTCCCCTTTAATTTCTTTGAGGAGAAAATCATTTTGACCTTGATATGCAACATTTCTATACGGTCCCTTCCACGAATTCTCGAACTTTCCATGCTTTCCTTTGTCATCGTTTCTTGCATCCCACTTTAGCACTATGTTTTCAATCTGAAACTTATCTAACTTTGCCTTTCGATCATACATTTTCTTGATGCTCTCTTGCAGCTTGAAGGTATTCTGAAAAACCTCTTCTCTCATCTACTATAAATGGATCATTTGGCTTATTCTTTGCTGAAAATGATCCTCCTCGCTACCAGCATCTTGCAGAAATTTTACAACCAGGACTGCGAGAGATGTCGGGAACACCATGTCAATACCTTATACTCTTTTGAATGGAGACATGTTGATTGACTTTTTCTGACTTACTCTATCTGCCCATAGTGCATTAACCTGTTTCTTATGCTAGCTCTTTTTGTTTGTTTTCAACAACTTTTTTATGATGTTGACCAATGATTTTTTCGAAGATTCAGCCAATCCGTTACCTTGCGGATAGTATGCAGTAAAATGCTCCAAGGTAATTTGATATTTTCTACAAAAATCAATCATATTTTTGGACTTGATAGCTCCTACGTTATCTGTAATCAGCTTGTTAGGACAACCAAAATGTGACAAAATATTATTTTCAAGAAACTGAATTATTACCACATTTGTGGTCTGCTGTGTGGGGATCACCTCAATCCATTTTGTAAAATAAACTATTGTTGTTAAGATCCACTTGTGCTGAGCTAAATATGTGGGATGAATCTCTCCAATAAAATCTAGGCCCCTTCTTAAATGAAGCACTTACTTCAACTGGCTTGAGAGGTAGAGGTTGCAATTTTCTCCTTCCGTAAAAAATCTGGCATTCATGACATCTTGTAACAGTTTTATAAACATCACCAAAGAGGGTGGGCCAATAGTACCCTACTCTCAAAATTTTATTAGTTGTCGTCTTCTAAAATAGGTGACCTCCACAGTCTTCCTTGTGAAAATAATCTATGACTTATTTTGCTTCCTCCTCAACCAAACAATTCAGCAAAATACCTCTGGGATCTTTCCAATAAAGTGCATTATTCATAATACAAAATTTAGCAGCCTTTAGTTTTAGAGTTCTACTTTTATTTTTAGCCATCCCAAGTGGTGGTGAAAGGTGCTGGAGCACATATACAATATTTGAATACTGAAGAGAATGGACAAAAAATTCAAATACCTGAACGAGTGAATTGTCTTCATCTTCTTCAAACATAGCAACAATCAGGTTTATGTTTAAGGCATGCAAATTAGACTCCGACATCAGTTTTGCTAGACCCTACCCCTTGATGAGCTTTGTTGGCTTTATCTCCAAGTCATATTCTAACAAAGCTGCGATCCATTTTCCTCGCCTCCCTTCCGGATCTGTTGTACCAAAACATCTTTGACGACTGTGTTAGGGACATAAGCAAGAATATGAGAGTGAAAAATATATACCCGGAAATCTTTCAAAGCTTTCATCAAGGCAAGAGCTTGGTTCTCAATAATGTTATATTTTAAGGTTGGATCTCTTATTGTCTTGCTGAAAAAGGTGATTGGCTTTTCAAGCCGGTCTCTTTTCTGTATTAGAACTACTGCCATAGTATACTCAGAAGCGAATGGAAATAATATGAAATCTTGGGAATAATCCGGGCTCATTAAAATCGGAATTGAAGAAAGAGCCAACTTTACCAGGTTGAAAGACTTGATGGCTTCTTTGGTCCACTTTACCATACTATCTTTCTTCAACATATTTGTAATTTCCCTCAAGTGTTCAGCTAGATTTGGCACAAAACGACGTAAGAAGTTCATCTTACTGTTAAATGCTTGGATCTCATTTTTACTACAAGGATAATCAATTTTTTGAATGGATTCCACTCAAGCAGGATCGATGCAGATGCCCTCCTTAGATATTATGTGACCGAGAAGATTCCCCTCATCCATGGAAAACAAGCTCTTTTTGGGATTGAGTGATATGCCATATTTTATGCAACGTTGAAAATCAATTTTCAGATGGTAAAGATGCTCCTCATCTGAATTGGAAAAGACAATCAAATCATCAAGATGCAATACTAAAAATACATCTTTTTCATTTGCAAAGGCAATGTCCATAGGCTGCTGAAATGTTGCACCAACATTCTTTAAACTAAATGGCATCTTGGCATAATGGAATGTTCCCCATGGAGTGGTGAATGTTGTTTTGTACCTGTCATCCTCATGGACCAAAATTTGATTGTAGCTAGAATACCCATCGAGCAATGACATACGAGATGCCCCAACTACTCTTTGGAGTATGTGGTCCATTTTTGGTGACGGATAATTATCTTTCAAAGACACCTTATTCAAATTTCTAAAATCAATGCACAATACAATATCACCTATCTTCTTTCGCACGGGCACCAAATTGGAGATCCAATCTGAAAATATTATTGGAATGATTATACCAGCCTTGTACAATTGGTTCACCTCTTTCTCTATTGATGGTAGCAACTTCAGATTTATCCTTCTCAACTTCTGGTGAAATGGCTTCTGGTTTGGCTTGATTGGAATGATGTGCGGAATTATACTTTTATTGTAATCCTTCAAATCTGTATAGCCCCATGCAAATACATCAGTAAATGAAGACAATAAACTAATGTATTTTTCCTTTAGCTGGGGAGGTAATGCCTTTGACAAATTCACCATCTTTGGATTTCCTGCTGTTCCGATATTCACATCTTCAACTCCCTTTCCGGTCGGCACTAGGCTTGGCTTTTGGGCTACATCATATTGGTCAAATAATTCCTCTAAAGGTATAAGGCCTTTAGGGATGACATTGTCCTTTAGCTGCAAAACTTCCGTTTGATTTACCTCTATGTCTGGTTCATCATCATCTTGCTCGCCATCTATAGAAGTGTCTTTATATTTGCCTTCATTTTGCAGAAATTATTCAATCTCTTTGTCATCCTGAAACACTTGCGAATATCTTAGATTATCAGGGATAGCTGGGTGATGCTTCACATGAATTTCAAACTCATTGTTTGAATTCATTGGGATCTTTAAGTTACATGCAGCTGTAGCAAGGGAATCTGCAATAACATTTTGTACACGAGGAACACATGTCAAGGTATAATCTGGAAACAACCTCAAAATATCTAAAACCGCATTATGGTAAGCCCTCATTCAAGGATTTTTGGCTTGGTATTAACCCTTGACTTCTTTGATTACTAATTCAGAGTTGCCATAAACTAAAATTCTCTTTGCATTCAACTTCTTGAGGATTTTCAAGCCTGCAATTAGTGCCTCATATTCGTCTTCATTATTGGAACAATTAAAAGCCAATTTATATGAAAAAACTCTTACATTACTCGGGACTTTATTTGGTAGGAAAAAAGGGTTGTATATCGAAATACCAATTCTGGCACCACCCTTACCTACTATTCCATCAAATTCCATACTCCACAAACCGGCTTCTTCCTCCAAGTGCTAGAATTATGCTTGCTCTTCTACCTTTGGCTGTTGTTCATCAATTTTCTGCTGCTGGCGGAATGTTGACTGTTCAGTGGTACTTTCAAGCCTTTGTCTCTCTTCATCAAGTACTACTCTGAAATTTTCTGTTATCTCTGGTATATCTTCGACTTCAACTAATTAACTAGTTACATCATTGAAACCACTGTGAGTATAAAGAACAAAAGATTCTAAATATGTATGTACATAATTAATTAGATGATTCAAAGGTTTCTCCTTGCTCGTGATCATATACTTCGTATTTTTCTCCCTATATAATCTCCTCAACTGACCAAAGATGGGAATAGTGGCATAGGAGAAGTCTAATTGCAATGTCCCTTTGAGTTTTGCACCCCACGACCTAGATAAAAGCATATGTGAAATCTAAGGGAAATGTCAGCCACAACTACATCCATAAGAACGCTCTTTGATGGAATCTGATCTAAAGTCACAACCAAATCTTTAATGAGACCAATACATCTAACCCTACCAGAATCAAAGGAATAAAGATCATTATACTTGCGAGTGATGTCCAAACCCAATTTTTCCATAATTTCCTTTGGAATCAGGTTGTGAGACGCTCCTGAATCCAACATGGTGCTGTGCAAAACATAATCATGCAATCTAAGGCTGATGTAAAAAGGGGCTACATCACTATCCTCAGATTGGCCTTCTAATGCCAGATCAAAGATAAGCTCGGGTTGCTCATCTTTCACATTAACCATATCAGATAGGGGATCTATATTCAAAATATTTAACACTTGACCTTTATAACTGCTACTTTTCATTAATTTAGTCAAAGGTATTCACACTTTTAACTTAGCAATCTCATTCTCTAAGCTAAAGGATGTAGTTTTCTCCACCTGTTTGACTGGAGCATCCTTCTTTTCAATCTTCTCCTTTGTTGCACTTGGCTAATTTGACTTTTTATTTTCTAATTGCACTTCGCTAGAAGTGGGATTTGTTGGCTCCTTTCCCTTTTTCTGAACATTTGGAGAATATTCTTTGGTGGTGTTGCTTCCTTCCACTTCTTAATTGGATTGATTGGTACATCCCTGCTCCTGAGTGAGTATTGTCTTTGTTGCATTGTCAATGCATTCATGTATTTCCTCTGATATTCGTCTGATTCCTCTTCTAGGACTTTTTGATTTGCCAATATAAAATATTCATCTTTTTGTACAAGTGGGCTTTCTGAATGCTCTTCATCTTCGGTGATATAAATTGGCAAGCTATCTGGTGTAAAAAAGTGATTCTCCTCTCCTATTGGAGTCTCATCATCCTCTAATTCAGTGCCATGGACATAGTTCTGTTGTAATGGTGTTTTGACCTACTGTTGAGCTGATGGATCTTGTGCTCTTTGCTCCCATTTCTTAATTCTAAACTGTGGTTGTTGCTAACCATAGAAATTTGGATTTCTGACCTCAGTCTCAGGCTTATCTGCAATGGTTAATCTATCGAACATCTTCTCAAGCTTACGAAGCAAATGATCTGAGGAAGAAGCATCTTCCTTTATGATCACATTCTTCTTGGTCTTTGTCCTAGCTCTCTTAGCTAGCAGATTTTCCTCCACACTCACTACGGTTTTCTGCATGTCCTCCAATGTGGCCAAGTCTCTTTCTCTTAATTGATATGCCATGTTGGGATCAAAGCCATTGGGAAATTTTATCAAAGCTAGCCCCATTGGTGGCTTGATATCAGCTGGAATAACATTATAAATAGTATTGGATCTAACACAGTAATCATGTACACTTTCACCAACATTCTTCTTTATGTTTTCATACTCGAAAAAGATTTGGAGTGGATTTTTCTTTACCTCCCAACGATCTATAAATTGTCTTCGAAGAACCACCAATGTATTGATAGTTCCAACAGGAATGCTCTAAACCACTTTCGCACTTCGCCTCCAAAAGTTTGCACAAATAATCTCATAGTCACATTCTATTCATCTATCTCATGGAGATCAAAGAAATCACTCATCCTATCAACATCTTGCTATGTTTTGATACCTTAGGTAGCATCAAACAATGGGATTTTACTTTGGTAATCAACAGGCATAACATCCAAGTTCTGCTGCAAAATGAGAGGTGCATATCTGGAAGCCATTACTCGAGGTGGATTTAAAACTAGCCTTGGGGATGTAGGAGGAGTGGGAACAATGATAATAGTTGATGTGATGGGTGTATGAGGTGTCAAAGGGGATGAAGAAATATTTGATGTTTGAGGTGTTGAATGGGTTGATGGGGGAGAAGAGACTATAGATCTCTGATCAGATATGTTGGGCTGCACAGGAATGGTGGGAATAAAATGAGGCTCAGTTGGAATTTTTGAACTAGACACAACAGCAGATGAACCAAGAGTAGTAGATGCAGATTCTAAGAACTCGAGAATATTGGTAGCCACAATTGAAGTTTGAAGATTTAGAATATAAGCATCAATTGATCTATTTTCTCTTTCAATTTCAAAATATTGGATAAACTCCAGATTTAGAACAGTAGCGCCAACTACACTTTCAGACTTAGTTTCAAACAAAGATAGATCAAAATGTTCATAAAATGGGAGATCTTCAAGATATTCAAAAACAATCGGGCATTAAATGAGATCTAAACACAGGAATCACAGAACTTTCTTGGTGGAGAATTCTTGGAATGAGATTTGGGTTTTCATACACGAGAGGAGGATCAGGATCAAGATTGGGCCTGGTGTATCATCTGGAAGCTATATGTTGAATTATCCCCCAAAATCAAATTGACATTACAATCTTGTCAGGCTACTGAATTCTAAACTCATCATCCAAAATTATAGAATTATTTAATGTACTGGGGAAATAGTTTTCAATTCTTCCCCAGTATGGTCGCCACTATGTTAGGGCCTAAATCTAGCTCAGGCTAAGAAACGCATGTCTAGGGTAACATGAAACCACGCTTGACCTGGTAGCTAGCCCTACCAGGTCGGGAGAGGGCTCTCTCCCTATCAATCTCAATGAAACTTTATCAAGGAAGGATTGTGATGACTGATATAAAAACTAATTTTAGGCTAGGTATGTTTTCTCATAGGAATTCGATTGATTTCAATGGTTGGTTGCTGGATCAAATGAGGAAGGCAGCTTTGGGTCCAGGATATCAACATAGATTTGCATAGGTTTCTGTGGGGTGAGGTAGGGAAGTGTTTTAGCACTTTGAAATGAGCGTAATGGTGAGTCTAAAGACATGTGAGGATTTGGAGAGGGCATGTAAATGCCATGATTCCTCTTCAGATAGTAGAAAACATGTAAAACTAAATAAACCCAAGGTAGAGCACTAAAACACCAATGGGTTCTACCTTTTATATTTGATTCATTTAGTTATGCAGAATAAGAGAGATGATGGCACAAATAAAAATAAGATCAACTGAATTATAGAGAAGAAAACAATGCTAATTCACATTAGCCAAGAATCCCACAAAATTCTGCAAAACCCTAGTTTATTTCCTTGCCAAACTGCAGAAGTGATGTACAAAGTAGTTCAACGCATCGAAAAGAGTCCAACCTTCACAAATGACTAAGAAAGTACAAGATATAGCATCAAACCACCTATTCTAGCCATCAGGCATTGAATCCATGAGTCAAGGAGTTGTTTCAACAAGATCTAAACTAGAAACTGAAAAATAGGAAGTGGAACAACTTGCCTATAAAACTATGGAAACTGATTCATTCAGCTCAAAACCACCTAAAACTGATGTATCTACCTCCTTAAGTCATTTTTCATCATTTTTACATCATAATACATTAATTTATATCATATTACATCATGAATTTGACTAGAAGAGAAGAAAAAGTCAAACTAGTAGAAAACTGGGTGAAAATCTGAGATTTTGAGAAAAAATAGCAAAATTTTAGCTGATGTGCAGTGCCATTAGCCTGATGTGCAACGCCTTTTCCAAGTTGACTTTGAAAGCCTTCCCCTTCATGAAATCAGCTCTCAGATGTCTTGTTGGAAAGCACTATCTGTCTACTTTCTAGCACAACTGGAATTTTCAGATTTCGTGTCCATTTGCTCCTTCAAAAATCATTTCTCCCAACACTTCTTCCTGTGGGTCAAAAACATGGTAGAGAGGGCATTTTTGAGGTTTTTTTTTCCCTTTAGGTGACCAAAATCTCCTCCAAACTTCATGAAACTTTCTGGATTTTAGTAATTTTTCATGAGGAATCCAAAAATGCAAGCCATTCTTCAAAATTCCCAACCAGCTCAATGCGAGGAAATTTCCTGTGTTTTGCAATTAAAATTTATGAAATGCAAAAACTTCTCAAAAATGCTTCAAAATTGGCAAGAGGCAAGCTTATCAATTGCTTTGCTGAGCCAAGGAAGCTTCAACAAAGATTTTAAGTTTATCTTGCTCATTTTTGGCTTTTAAGGCTCTTCCTAACTTGGCTTTTAGGCTTCTTATCCTAATGTCTTGCAGATTTTGTTCCAGGCCAAATAGTGATAGGCCATGTGGCACAACATGTTCTCCTCCTTATTAGCCTTATCAAGGTGGATATTCACTCTTTACAACCATGATTCTTGGTCAACCTCTATTTCTTGCTCTAGTGAGTTCAGCTTGATTTTCTTTCTTTTTTCCACTTGCCAGTTTTCCCTTATGGTTTGCAGGTCCATGATTGTTTGTTTACCCTCCAATTGCTTGTTCTGTTGCTCATGGTAATTAATGATCCATTTAGCCCTCTCAAGGTCAAGTGATAAGGCTTGGATCTCAGCTTCTTTCTCCTTGATGATCACATCCTTGAGTCTGGAGCTTTGGGAGCCCAAATTAGTGTGCTCTTCCTCAACCAAAATAAAATCCTTGTCTTGGCCTTCAGAAGGCCCTTCATAATGCAGTGGTTGCTTTCCTCTATCCTGTCCCTGTTCTGTTGAAGAATAAGGCAAAGCCCCTTTCACCCCAGGTGAAGATAGCATTTACTTGTTGTCTGATGAAGAGAACGAGACCCCTTCCACCCTCGGTGGAGATAATGTTGGCATTATGATGCATGTGTTGTACTTGATGGCAACCCACTCGTAGAAGAACAACTCACTTATATATAACTAGATGAATCTACAGAAGAGGTATCAGATGTCACAGAATACATGGGATGCAGGACACCTCAAAGGAATGAGATGACAGATCATAGTGTAGCAGGTCAGTAGCAAAGAGTTGATGATCAGACTACAAAGAATGAAGAAAGAAGAGTATGTGCGCAGGTTCACTATATACAATGGCGCGTATACATGCGAGATTGCTGATCAAAAGTCATGTATGCGTATGCACGCACTTTCATGCACAAAAAAGCGCTTACATGTGGGAAAGCTTATTTTTGGGTCCATGGTATTTAGACCTATGGTTTTGGTCCTTGGTATTGCATTCGAAGTATTGAACCCAGGTATTGGGTCCCTAGTATTGGTTCTCATTGGTTTTGGACCATGGTATTGAGTAAGGCCTAAGACTATAAAAGGAGAAGAAGATCATTAGGTAAAGGCATTGAGAAAGTCTTGAATATCTGATGAAGTATGAGATCTAGTATGCAGGTAATGAGTTCATGATGCTTTGTTTGACCTGAGCTAAGGAGGAATCTCAGCGGTTGATGGAGAACAAGATCTAAGGATAGATCGAGATCTAATGACCTAGAATGAATCATCTCTATACGTTTTGATCATGTTTATTCTTGATTTGTATACTGACGCATGTAATATTCTGTAAATGTTATGATCTGGGTATAACTCAAGTTTGGAATAGCTGCAAATCATGAATGAATGTTTACAGACATATACACTGGTTGATTAAGAAAAAAGCGCGTACGCACATAGGTTAGATACATCCAAGTAGCGTATAACATTTGAGCTATGATGTTTGAAGTTATAGGTCATTCTCGTTGTTTATGAGTTCTAATGACTGTTTACTGGTGTCAGTATTCCACATATTCAGTTTGGTTGATTTTGTTTAGCTTCAGTACTAATGGAGGAGATCTAATAATGGATCAATATCATAATGACTTATATTTATGTGATCTGATGGATTTGATTACTAACACACATATTATCCTTGCATATGTAATAATCTGGATATGTCTGAAGTCAGGAAGTACAACAAGTTATAAGTAAGTAATTGATGATATATATACTCTGGTTCACTTTGGTGAAGTTGCGTATACACTTTGGTTCAACACTTCCAAGTAGCGTATGCACTCTGATGCATGATTTTTGATGATACAGTTGGTTCTGAATATTGTTACAAAGTTCAGTTTTCTGCTCTGTGTTCTGGTGACTGCATTCATTGACAGAATTTCAGTGACTCAGTATTTGGTGATTCAGAGATTGATGATGCTAGTGTTGATTGATTGTGTGCTTCAATGATACTGATGGGTCCAGTATGAAAATTGGATGAAACATGGCCTTCAGATTATGGTGTTGTGTTCTATGAGTATCCAGTCTGAAAATTTATGAAACATGGTACCTGGAGGAAGAAAGAGAAGGTTGTAGCCTTTTGTAGGTCGACAACTACATACTAGTACATCAACTAGTACAATAGCTAAGGGAGTGGTAGATCCCTTCCAGTAGCAGCTGGAAAATGAGTAAAGGTTGGAGCATTCAGTAGGTCGGCACCTACATACTAGTAAAAGGATCGGCTAGTACAAGAGCTAAGGGGGTTATAGTTCCCTTCAAGGAAAAGCTGGAGAATGAGAGAAGGTTGTAGCCTTCTACAGCTAGAAGCCTGTGTAATGGTATAAGAATGCAACAGTATAAAAATATTGTAAAAAGAAGTTTCTTATTAAAAAGAAGATTGAGACGACTTGCAGTAGGTGGTTTTCACCCACATTGGGATTCCACCTTACATCATGGTGTTCATGTGTGCTTCTTGTGTGTGATGATTTGTTCTATTTTACTGATCTTGTTTACTGTTCATATGGTTAATAATGTTCTGATGCACTCATTTAGGATCAACTAACTGAATCATAAGTTTATTGGATATACGTTTGTTGCATTACACACAGTTGTGTATACACACTGTTTGCCTTAACTAAAGTAGTGTATATGAATCTTAATATGGAAATGAAAAAGTTATATTGATTTGATAATGATGACTCACCCCCCCCTCTCAGTATTATTTCCAACAATTGATATGAGAGCAGGTCCTTTGGTAGAAGCTTGATCGCTTGAAGGAGATCCATAGATCAATGGGAAAGAAGCTTAAGGGGAAAGCACCTAGCAAGAAGAAGACATCTCAGAAGAGCTATGACAGTGGGAGAATCGATTGGGGAATATGTGGAAGAAGCACTTTAGATTCAGAATCACTTCAAAATGAAGATGAACAAGCAAAAGAACTATCAGGTATGAATTTTTTATACTCTGGTGATACATTTATCCATCCATTTGAAAATGACGAAAGTGATAGTGAAACAATTGAATTTGCTCTTATGGGTGAGCAAGAAAGATATCAAATAGAGGCAAAATTTAAAAGTCTTACAGACAAAATTAGAGATCAACAAGATCTATTGAACAAAAGGGAATGTGCCTTCAAAGAAGAAGCTACCAAACTAAAAACTCAAGTAGAGGAAGGAAACAAGGTAAGGAATTTATTCAAGGACAAGGAAGATCAATGTCAAAAGTTGCAGGATGAAGTGACATCATTAAGAAATGAAGTCAACGAAAGGAGCACAACAATCAAGAAACTCAGAGATAGATCCAGTTACTATGAAAGTCTTGAAGCTACAATCCTCTCGCTAAAATAAGATCTTGAAGAATAAAAAAGGAAGAATAAATAACTACTCCAAGCTCTTGAAAAACAAGAAAACAAAGTTCTTGATCTAAGACATCAGTTGGAAGAAGGAAGAAAATCCGAAGAAAACATGAAGAAGGAGTATCATGAAAAGGAGAAGCAACATCAGGTTTGTAGGTTTTAACCCCGTACAGAAATTACCTGCATACGAATTCTAAATGACAGAAAAATAAACAATGCAAGAGCATAACACATAAAAACACATATGCACAGAGATTTTCCGCTGGATCCCAAAACCGGGACTACCAGCTTGATTTTTCATTATATTCCTTTCAATGTTACAATACATATTTATACATGCCGAAGCATACAATACCATGGACTGAAAACCATCATGTCCAAAACCATGGAATGAAAACCATCGCGTCCAAAAAAACATGTGCGAAAATCATGCACAAAACCATAGGTGGGTCCGCCCAACCTAACATAGCATCGAAAACCAAAATTTTCCGGGGCGCTGCCCCGAACCCCATAAAGTGGGGTTACGGGTACCCCTGAAACCCCCTGTTAACTATGTGGAAAGAATATAACATAAACCAAAAATCTCCCACTTGTTGTTTTCTTTCCACAGGGGGCCACAGGAGAGCTTAGTCATTTTTCTAGCCCTAAAACACCCATTGTTTCTCTACACCAAGAGAACTTCTCAGAGCTAAGATTTTGTCAATGCATCTGCAGTATTCTTCAAGGTGTCCACCTTTACCAACAACACCTTTTTCTCTTCTATCATATCCCTCACAAAGTGATACTGAACATCAATGTGCTTTGTCTTTGAATGATAAGCAGGGTTCTTTGCCAAGAAAATTGCACTTTGGCTGTCACAGTCTATCCCTATAGCTCCCTGTACTAACCCATACTTGAACACAATCTCTGCAACCAAACTGCTTCCTTGCTTGCATGAGTGGCTGCCATGTATTCTGCCTCTGTAGTTGATAGTGCCACTACAAATTGTTTCTTACTCATCCAACTGACTGCACCTCAAATAGGTTAAACACATACCCACTTGTAGATCTTCTCTGATCTAGATCTCCAGCCCAGTCTACATCAACAAAGCCACGGATATCCAACATTCTGTCCAATCCTGGTCTTCCTTGGTAGCACAAACCATAATCAGTAGTGCCACGCAAATACCTAAAACCCGCTTCACTGTTGTCCAGTGCTCCTTCCCTGGTTTTGACATAAACCTGCTCAATACTCCCACTGCATGTGCAATGTCTGGTCTAGTACAGACCATGGCATACATCAAGCTACCGACTGCACTTGCATATGGAACACGGGACATGTCCTCTTCCTCTTCTTGTGTCTTGGGACACTGTTCAGCAGATAACCTCACACCTACAGGAATAGAACCTTCACCGGTTTACTATCCTGCATATTAAGCCTCTGCAGTATTGTCTCAACATACTTCCTCTGGTTTAACCAGAGCTTCCTCTTTGCCCGATCTCTTTTAATTTCCATGCCCAAAATATAGTTTGCAGCACCGAGATATTTCATGTCGAATTTGGAGGACAATTGGGTCTTCAAATCCTGGATAATTTCTTTGTCATTTCCAACCAACAACATATCATCCACATACAAGACCAGATAAATAACACGGTCACCAATTAATTTAAAATACACACAATGATCTGCTTTGCTTCTGGTGAAGCCAAGTCCCCGTATAAATGTATCAAATTTCTGATACCACATCCTTGGTGACTGTTTTAACCCATACAGAGACTTCTTTAACTTGCATACTAGTTCTTTCTTACCCTTCACCGCAAAGCCTTCAGGTTGCTTCATGTAGATTTCCTCTTCCAAATCCCCGTGAAGAAATGTTGTCTTCACATCCATCTGTTCTACCTCAAAATCAAAAGCAGCAGCAACAATAAAAGTAATCTAATAGAAGTTACCTTGGCAACAGGTGAAAAAATATCACCAAAATCAATTCCCGGCACTTGGGAATAACCTTTTTCTACCAACCGAGCTTTGTATTTCTCCACCTTCCCTTCTGCATTTGTCTTCTTCTTGAACACCCATTTGCTGCCAATGGGTTTCCTTCCAGCCGGCAACTCCACCAGATCCCAAGCCTCATTTTTGTGCAAAGATGCCATTTCATCAACCATGGCCTCTTTCCAGAGTTTTCCATCCTCTGAATCCACTGCTTCCTTCACAGTTCTGGGATCATCATCAGTAACAGACAAATTTGAACAGAAAGCAGATGGACTATACATTTCTGGCTGCCTTCTCTCTCGAGCTGATCTTCTCACAGCCGGAGTTTGTGGCTCTTCATCTTTTGATTCCTCCTCTGCTACAGAGTCTGATTCTTCCTCCTTTAGTTCAAATTCTATCTTCACATGTTCCTTTGGTTGGACTTCATGTTTAATAACATCTTTCACCTCTCTGAACACCACATCTCGACTGTACACAACCTTCCTTGTTACTGGGTTCCAAAGCTTATAACCCTTTAAACCATCCTTATACCCAATAAAGATGCACTTTTCAGATCTACTATCCAACTTGGTTCGTTTCTCCTTTGGAACATGTACATATGCATCACATCCAAATACCCTCAGATGTGAAAGAGAGGGTTTCTTACCAGTCCATAGTTCTTGTGGAGTCTTATCCTCCAACGCTGATGAAGGTGACCTGTTGACCAAGTAACATGCAGTATCCACCGCCTCTGCCCAGAATTCCTGTCTTAACCCGGCACCACTGAGCATGCTTCTTGCCCTTTCCATCAACGTCTTGTTCATTCTTTCTGCAACTCCATTTTGTTGAGGTGTATATGGAGTAGTCTTCTGCCATACTATACCACACTTCTTACAGAATTCTTCAAATTCCTTGCTGCAGAATTCTCCACCATTATCTGTCCTCAACACCTTTATCTTCTTCTCTGTCTAATTTTCCACCAGAGGCTTAAATTATTTAAACCTATTAAAGACTTCAGATTTCTTCTTAAGGAAATATATCCATGTATTCCTTGAGAAGTCATCTATAAATGATACATAGTACACAAACTTACCCTGTGATGGAACCGTCATAGGTCCAAACACATCACTATGCACAAGCTCTAATATCTGTTTCATCCTCTTACCACCAGAGGGGAAACTCACCCGATTCTGCTTCCAATATACACAATTTTCACAGAAATCAAAATCCAGAGAGATATTACTCATACCTTCTACCATACCTTTACCATGAAGTATTCGAAGGCCCTTCTCTCCAATATGTCCAAGCCTTTGATGCCACAACATGGTCTTCTCTCCAGAGACCACTAGATTTTCTGCTCCATTTTGAGGAACCATAGAACTATTACACCCGTCAACAACAGTGCTACCTTGCAGCTTGTACAGAGTTCCAATCCGAACTCCTCGCATCAATACCAGTGCTCCTCGAACCATCTTGCAGGTATCCTTATCAAACACTGTCTTTACACCTGCATCATCCAACTTGCTTACAGAAATCAGATTTCTGGCCAACGTAGGTATATGCAGAACACCCGGAAGGGTTCTAACCCTTCCACCTTGCAACTTCAACTTTACTTTTCCACGACCAATGATTCTAGCCTTCCTATCATCTC
>APFE031620374.1:0-10278 GCA_000404065.3 Pinus taeda
AGTTAGGCACTGGAAAGTTCAAACCTATGTGGCATGGGCCATATATCATCAAACGTGTCTTGCAGAAAGGCGCCTGTGAGCTAGTTGATTACGAAGGAAATGCATTGGAACAACCCTGCATTTGAAAAAGTATTATGCACAAAATTCGTGTAATTACTTTTGTACATTAATGTGTGAATTCATTGGTGTGCACTTTCTTGATTTTTGGTGTGTTTGTTCGCTTTGCAAACATGTGTTTTTCTACCTACCTTGTGTTCCACTCAGTTTACAGATGTTGTCAAGGCATTATGTCAGTTTTGCTAATGGTGCTTGTCGTAGCACACAAAATTTGTCTTTCGTAGCTTGGGCACTCTTTGCCCTTGATGGCAAGTTGATTGACTTACAAGGTATATGCCTTGGTCAAACAACTAATAATATTGTTGAATATAGTGCAGTGATTGAACTATTGTCAGAAGCAGTTTCTCTTGGCATTAGAGATTTAGTTTTCAAGTTAGATTCACAACTCATTGTGTTACAGTTAAACAATCATTATTCGGTAAGAAAGTCACATATATTGCGTATGTATCTAAGTGTTCGATAACTGGAAAGAAATTTTGATTTTATCACATATCAGCATATTCCACATAATTTGAATACGTTAACAGATGCATTAGCAAACTATGTTCTTGATAAACATTTACGTAATTTATAAAACCAATCACATCATCATGATATATGGACAGATACATAGAAAATAAAACATGCATATATATATATTGCGTCTATCAGAGTGTTTACATCAAAATCTCAAAAAGTAAAGTGTTCCGAGATACTTGGCTTTTAAAGCCTACAAAATGTGTAAAAGAAACTAGAAAGGCTATCAGCCCACACGATGCTCATGGTAGCACAAGACTGCTTTGATCACTCGGCTTAACGATTGACACAGTCTCGCTGACACTCCTACAGTGTGCCTCTGCAATCACATTGGCACCTCATCTATGGTGGCATACTTTGGTATCCCCCGGGTAATCACGTCCAGGTTTCGCTCCATATCTACCAAGGGGTCCGCCTCTTCCTCGTAATCAACACCTACTATCCGATGGGCTACTCGCCATGTTATTGGCGACATGCCAGACAGTATTTCCGGTCCAACATCTGCACATTTGTCACAAGTTAAATCTTAGTTACACTTTTACAAAAAAATTTCATAAAACTTGTAAAATCCAAAAACAAGTTTTACCTGCGTCAGTCCACTGTTCTCCCGGTGGTAGAGGTAGATCTGGATCCCATTTGAAATCCGTGCCGGGATAAGCATAATCATCCACAACAAGTAACTTGCGACGTAGCCAACCGAAAAACTGTAGAGGGAAATGCATCTGTTGGCCCCCTCCTCCTCAGGGCATGAGCTCACTCTACCGCACTAGCCTCGGATCTTAGGGGGCAGGATCTGGTACCTCTACACACTGGTTCCAAAACAAGGGCACCCACTCTAGGAAGAAAGTAACCATTATTGAACCGAAACCAAACTGTTTCAGGTTACCTCATTTACCTTTGGTTAGCTGTCTCTTCATATTGTCTAGTAGTCCTCCACGCCAGTTGAATACTGTGGGAGTCATACATTCTACTGCATATCAAAATTGTGATTGTGAGACTTCGTGGAGAGATTGCATGCCAAATATGCGAGCTATGGTGAACAAGATCATTCTTAGTGGAAGATTAGTGACCGTTTCTATCTTCACTTTCCCGCTTGTGGTCATATCAGAACATGGGCAATGTCTCTTGACTAGACTACTCGTACTTTCACCTCTTGGGTGAGATCCAAAGAGTTGGACTCTCTCTCCCTTCCTAGACAATCTTGTGATGAAATAAATGTCTGTTTCCTCCAATGCTAGCTCCCAGTCTTTGATTATGAAGAGTTCCTGATTAACGTCCCATAAGCTGATCAAATAAAGCAACAACTCCATTTGAGATCTCAGTCCTGTAGTTTTGAAGAACTTAAGCAATCCACAGTTCCTCAGAGCATTGATACATTTGGGATCTTGGGCTACCTGATGATCGTTTGCCTCATGGCCCCGTTCTTTCCATTCTAGCACCATGGTGGTAGAAGTCTCTTGCAAAAGATAATTAAAGACAAATTAGAAACTTTTTCATGGATTAAAACTGAGAAATTTTTCTTTAAAGAGGAGTTTTCCTTCAAAAAATTCTGCCCTGGAAACATCGTGCCTGTTTTTATTAACAGAGTGATGCCATCGCTAGGGCCTTTTTGCTCGAGAGCGATCATCGCGGGTCCGATGAGCAAACTCGTGATGATCGCCCGCGCGGTTTAAAAACAAAAATCTTCCTACTGACAAGCAAAAACTAAATGAAAAAGAATAAAAATACATTGAATTGCAAGAGTACAGGCAGAGCTCTTACCTGCTAAAGACAGTTCGAGGAATGATGCACTAGATCTCCTGCACTGGTCATTTGGAAATCGAGAAAAATAGGGCACAAATGCACTTTGAAAACTTACTTTGGTGAAATGGTAAAAATGTTTTCACTTATGGGCTATTTATAACTTTTGAGTTTATTTTTGCTAATATTTTATTATTATTTCTCGATATCAGTGATGGGTGAATTTCCTTGTGTAGTCACAAGTACTTTATGGTGAACATGTGATTATTATTGACTGATTCACATGAGTTTTGTTTTATCTCTTTTTCAGACTCGTGAAAAATAAACGAAAAGGGAACCCCCCCGGAGTCATCTTTAAGCTCTTTTCTAACTATCAAAACAAGAAAAGATCGCCGAGTACTTTTCATTTTGAACTCGTTAAATTAAATGAATTGACACCGTCTCAGTATATGTTTACCCCTTTTTCTAGCTGAGATTGACTATTTACGAAAAAGGTACACCTTGGTCGACATGGTCAAGAGGTTCTCTCGAATATTTTTTTTTCTACCTTTTCGGGTTTGAGATAAATTACGAAAAGGGACATGATGGAGTTTTCTTTTTCGTCTCTTTTTCAAACTCTCTAAATATGAAAAAGATACCGAGTTATTCTTACGTTAGACTCGTTAAAATTTTACAACGAAAGATTCATCGCCATGATGAGACTACATTTCTCTTTCCTAGGACTCGCAAAACTTACTAGGATGGATTCGTTCGAAGAATGAACTTACATGACAAGCATATGATATCTCCTTCAAGCTTGTGATAAAAATAATTGGGGTACTCAAGAGAAGTAGTGGGGGAAAAATGAAAATGAAATATCCTTTGTATAGGCAGCATGTCACTCTTGAACATGACACTCTTTTGCTTTTGTGTCGGGTTTGGGATATCCTCACTCAGTCACTTGTCCTCCTGGGTTTGGGTGATCTATTTTTGCCTCTCATCTGACTATTCTAGTTTGTCATCATGACCTTTAGACCTATGTTGAGTCAAATGCTGCCCCTCTCCAAAGTCGTGTCTCCAATGTTCAAGAGTAGTCCTATATGCAGTTATTTACCTATACATTGTCTGACCCATTATTATAGTCTTGGATCTTGTTCATTTCATTCCACTTTATTCCTTATTTCGTGTCGGTGATGGGGAATTCATTATGACCATCCTTCGATGAGTCACTACTTGTCGACTTCAACTCATTATCCGGGAAGACGACTTAGAAAATACCTTTCAGTACCTTAGAGCTTGCATGCCTTAATGGCAAGTTCTTCACATCCAACGATAGGTTTCCATCATTGGCCTTTGATTGGATGATTCCACAAGTGTTTGACTTCAGCTTCATTATCACATTCACGGATTTTACTATCGTACCTTGAGAGAGCCATTGTCATTATTGGTGGTTTCTCTCGTGCCTGTTAACGGTCCACATCATTGGCCAGTAATCAGGCGGTTTTATAACATGTTCGACTTCGACACATTCATTCACATTTTAGAATTTGTACTTTGATCGGGTTGGGATGGAGTGTAAGGCCCCGAGTCTTGTCTGATATGACTAAGGCTGCATGGAGTTATGTATTATTCACGATTGTACACATGTTTATGCTATATGGATGACTGTGACCATACCACGGGACTTTACATTTATAGTGATCCTTCTATATTGGATGGCTGCGTCCATACCTTGGATTTTAGATTTACAGATGATCCTTTTCATTTGGATGGCCGCGCCCATGCCACGGATCCTTTCATATAGTCCTTATTATTGAGATATCATGTTTTGATATCATATATGTATATGTATGTGCGTCCTTGATTTGCAGGTCTCC
Source organism: Pinus taeda (assembly GCA_000404065.3). Taxonomy (NCBI): domain Eukaryota; kingdom Viridiplantae; phylum Streptophyta; class Pinopsida; order Pinales; family Pinaceae; genus Pinus; species Pinus taeda. The sequence goes on from APFE031620374.1 coordinate 4,230, forward strand.
TGACATGTTTGTTCTCATCCTTGCAAAAGCTTGTAAAACATCTCAGCCATCCCTCCTCATTCTACCTTCATGCTTTAGGGGGCATCTGTTACACAGTATTTTGTCACACCTCCTGCACTTCCCTGTGACATACCCCGAAGTACCCGAAACATGGCCATTATGCATTGTACTCATTGATATATGCAACTCAGATCCAACCTAAGACATTGATTAGAAAATGCCTTGAGTTTCCCCTGAAGGAAATAGCTCTTAAACCCTAATTTGAGAATCATCGCTATTATGATACTAAAAACCACGATGGTTTCATGTTGTATTATACTCGACCCGCGATGGCATTGATCTGTTTACTTGTATATCCGCAATTATCCCAGAAAGGCAATTTTCCCAAAGAGGATGAGAAGCTTCGTGATCTAGAAGCTTCGAGAGTGGTGAGTTGGAGGTTGTTTGATGTAGATGAGGTCGAGTTCTCCCAACTTCCTCTTGGTCTTATCCCTATGAGCTACCTCCTTGAGATGAGGCCCCACTCCTATCTTTGGAGAGATATTAACTCCCTTTCCCAGCCTATATATTCATCCTCTCCCATTTCCAAATTTCCAAATGGTTGGTCTATGTCTATTTGCACCCTTATGCTAAAATTATGCCTATATGTTACTCATTTGGCTTGGAGGAGGAGTGCTTGGAGAGATTAGATTGGACTTAGACATTCATTCAAGGAGAGCCTATCAACATCAAGGCTTGGTTGTATGCTTTCCCTTGTTTTCTATTAATATACAACCGCTGGTTCATTTTCCATTTATGTGTATGCTCATGTATCATCTATCTTAACATTCCTTGATTAGTTAAGTAGGTTGCTTTTGAATATTCTATTTATATTTGCATGCCTTGTTGTGTCTTGATCTCTTTTGCAGGTGCATAAACGCTATGAGCAGCAGGAACGAGCCCATGGCACAAGTGATTCAAGGTCTTCAACAAAGGAGGTCGAGATAGCATCAGAACAAGGTAGGCCATCTTCTTCTTCTCTCATTTCAATTGTAACTTAGGAAAGTGTCTAGTAGATTGTCACTTAGGTTGCTAGTCCCACTCATTGGGCTTGAGGGATCATCTCTGTCCGCATAGAGGATTTACCTAGACAATAGTGGGTTAGCTCCTGAAGGTTCTGTAGGATGTGTGGATGGCTAGATTGGTTGTGTTCCATTGGTTCCACTTCCTTAAGGTGATCTAGGAGATTGTATCACATTATAGTGGCCTCTTGTCACATGTTTACCTCGATTGTCTGGTTAGATTGGGTAAATGTGGGAGGAGGGTGTTACATAGTGGTATCAGAGCATGGTTCATCCCTCAGACTAGATGGGCGATGTGTTGGTCATGCATACATGTTGATTTCATATGTGCTTCTTATACTTGTGGTCTATGTGCTTGTTGCATATGCATGTCATGGTCATATTTGCAATGGTGTCGCCATGTGAAAGTTGATGGTGTTGTTGTGGTGTATGATCTTCATGAATGCATGTTGATGGTGCATTGGTCATGTATGTCGGTGTACATGTCATTATGCATGCATTGTGTCTAGCTGGTGTGTTGTTTTGACATCAGGCGTGAAAATTGAATAAGGATTGAGATGACGCCTATGTATTGTTCTAAATATGATTATGTTTATATATATGCATTATACTAACCTAGTTGATATTGCAGCTGAGATATCCTCCCCTGAACTAGACTGTGGTACATTGGTTTGTTTATGATTTGGTTTAGCTAACATGATATACCTTGCAGGAAGAAAAAAAACAAAGATGGCTGGTAGAGTGGTAGACTATAGTTCACGAGATTCTCCCTATGGATCAGATGAGCAACATGGTGAGGAATACTCCCCACTAATTGTAGACACTCTGAGAAGTTTAAAGATAGAAATAAGGAATTACAAAGCAAATAATGATCAAATCATTCAATCACAAAAGAAACTTGCTAGGGCATATAGGAGAAACAAGTCGAAGTCAATGCAGTCATACTTCAGAGCTTGTCAGATTTGTAGAGAGAGGGACCACTTCGGATCAACCATGGGCAAGAGGACATGACTAATGAGGCATATGGAAGTCGGTCTCATGGTGGGAACATGTTAGATAGAGATGACATGATCAGGGATGTAAGGTACTCGGATACATGAGACAAAAGAAGTGATGGACACATATTTTTTTTCTACCTCTGGTTCTGACAGACATCATGGTCATCTTCGTTATCACCCTTACACGAGGAATGACAAGATATTTTCTGGATGAGTTTAAGAAAGAAAAACCACTTACATTTGATGGGAAAATGAAGAAATCATAGGATGTAGAAGATTAGTTACATGGGATGAATAAGTTCTTCAGATTGCACGATTACTCAGAGAACATGAAGGCCAGAATAACTACGTTCAGTCTCAAAAGTAAAGTGGATATTTTGTGGGGAGATGTAAAGAATGTCAGAGATATTTTTGAATAGGAGTTGACTTAGAGTGAGTTCGAGAGACTATTCAGGAATAATTATCTATTAGAGAGATATTACGACATCAACACAAAATAATTTTATGAGCTAAAGATGGGATCTATGATCGATGAGGAGTACACTAGAAGATTTCTAGAGTTGTTGAGATATGTGCCTTACCTCAAGGAGGAGAAGGCCAATATTCAAAAATTCATCAGTGGGTTGCCGATAACATTTAAGGACAAGATTGAGTTTGATGGGCCTAGATCATTGGAGGAGGTCACCGGAAGCTAAAGCATAGTTATGAACAATCAAAGCGCAAATCTGAGACTAAACTAGACTGAAAAGGTATTGCAAGGAATAAAGGAAAATGGGACAAGAAACGAGCAAGGCCTTAGGACACAAGTAACAAAGAGAATGCAGCGCCACATAAGAAGTTCAATGCATCTGATAGAGGACCGAAATTTCAGTCTAAGCAGAATAAGGGTGATAATATGAAGCCTGTACCTTGTTGGACTTGTGGCAAAGATCATCATCAGAGAGATTGTCCACAACATTAGGGTGGTAGACTATAGAGGCTCAAGAGACACAAATGATGGGGGATGTTGTACATAATGTTCCTTAGATTTATGCAACATTGGAAAACAACAGACAAACCATTAGGCATCTATCATTGAGATGGGCAGTAAGATTTGTGATCAAGTTGTTTCTATTTTTTATTGACCCTGGATCTAATTATAGTTATGTTAACCATGACTTGGTGGATAAGTGTGGTTTGAATAAAGAACTGCATGCAAAATCTTGGTTAGTGCAGTTGGCTACAGGTACAAAGAAGAGAGTTCACCACTGGGTAAGGGCTTGTGCATTTGAGTTGAATGGTATTCCTACATAAACACATTTGAATGTATTGACGTTGGGATCATATAGTGTGCTTTTGGGTATGGACTGTCTATATCTTCATAGGACCAAGGTGGATTGTTATGACAAAGCCATTGAATGTTTGGATGATAACGGGGAACAAAGAGTCTTGCAGGGTAAGAAGAAGACAACATTAGTTAGAATGGTGACAACTATGCAGGCGAAACATAGTCGTAGAAAATGGTGTGTGTTATTTGCAATGCATATTTCTAGTGACAAAGGTAAGGAAGTTGAGGATGCAGAGGTATTGAGTAGGTACCCGATTTTACAATAGTTTCAATATGTGTTCCTGGTAGAGATTTCAGAGTTGCTACCTCACAGGGAAGTGGATTTTTCTATTGAGTTGGTACCAAGGGAAGCACCTACATCAAATGTACCATACAGGATGAGCACACCTGAGCTAATAGAGTTGAAGCTGTAGTTAAAGGAAATACTTGGCAAATGATACATTAGGCCAAGTGTATCACCATGGGGCACACTGATATTGTTTGTGAAGAAGAATGATGGTACCCTCAGGTTATGTATTGATTATAGGCAGTTGAACAAGGTAACCATCAAGAATAGGTATCCATTGCTGAGGATTGATGATTTGTTTGATCAGTTGAAGGGAAAAGCAATGTTCTCGAAGATTGATTTGAGGTCAGGATATCATTAGGTACGCATCAAGGAAGATGACACATACAAGACAACTTTTAGGATCAGGTATGGTCATTATGAGTTTTTTGTAGTTCCATTTGGCTTGACTAATGCTCCAGCTACTTTATGTGCTTAATGAATAACATGTTTCATATTTATCTAGAGATGTTTGTTATTGTATTCATTGATGATATATTGATATATTTTAAAAATGAAGAAGAGCATGTTGAACACTTAGCAACAATATTGAGATTGCTGAGAGAGCATCAATTGTATGCTAAGCTCAGTAAGTGTAGTTTCTTTCATGCAAAGGTACATTTCTTGGGACATGTTGCTTCCAAGGAAGGCATAGCAGTAGATCCAGAGAAGGTAAGGGCTATCATGGAGAGGGGAACTCCTAGGAATGTGTATGAGGTAAGTTCCTTTATGGGGTTAGCAGGTTATTACAGGAGGTTTATCAGGAAATTTTCACAGATTGCATATCCTATCACATCATTGCAAAGGAAAGAAAAAGTTTGAATGGTCAGAAGAATGCGCAACAAGTTTTGAGCAATTGAAACAATTGTTGATAAATGCTCCAGTGTTAAATATTGCAGATTCGGACAAAGAGTTTGTGGTATGCACAAATTCTTGCAAGAGAGGACTTGTTGGAGTTCTTATGCAAGAAGGACATGTAGTATGTTATGAGTAACTGAAATTGAATGAGCATGAGTAGAATTATCTGACAAATGATCTTGAGTTGGCAGTGATCATCCATGCATTGAAGATGTGGAGGCACTATCTTCTTGGTAGGAGGTTTGTATTGATGATCGATCATAGTGGATTGAGATATCTATTTGACCAACCAAATTTTAATGTCAAGGAAGCTAGATGGTTGGCCATGATTAGCGAGTTCGGATTTGAGATCAGGTACATCAAGGGGAAAGAGAATAGGGTTGCAAATGCTCTTAGCAGGTGGATACAAGTAAACCACATTGCAACTATGAGTTCTTATGGGACAAGCTTACAAGATCAGATCTTATAGTAAGGTAAGAAGGATAACATGTTAATAAATTACATGCATAGATACAGGTACAAGTACAAGTACAGGTGCAGGTATAGGTGCACAAGATGTGGACTATTGTCTTACAACGGATGGATTGGTCAGTTTAGGGACATAATCTATATACTAGATAACAGTGAGCTCAAGAAACTTATCTTGAGGGAATTTCATGCCAAGCCGTATTGATGTCACCCAGGATATCATAAGACATTGAAAACAGTAAAGAAGTTTTACTACTGGCCAAATTTGAAGAAAGAAGCGACAGAGTTTGTGGTTAGATGCTTGGAGTGTCAACAAGTAAAAGTAAAGTGTAAGCATCCAGGCAGGTTACTACAACTGATTTCGATTCTAGAGTGGAAATGGGAGGTCATTTCCATGGACCTCATCATATGTTTTCTGAGGACATCTAGACATCATGATTCTATTATGGTTGTGGTTGACAAGTTGACAAAGGTAGCACATTTCATTCCAGTAAAGTCTACTTATTCAGCCAACGATGTAGCATAGGTCTGCATCAGAGATGTAGTGAGGTTGCATGTTGTTCCAAGGAACATTGTGTCAGATAGGGATGCTAAGTTCACTTCCAAGTTTTGGAAGGAGTTGTTTGCAAGTTTGGGTACAGAGTTGGCCTTTAGTACAACTTATCATCCTTAGACAGATGGACGGACAAAGAGGGTAACCAGGATATTGGAGGACATGTTGAGGATGTATGGGATGCACTAACAAAGGAGATGGGAGGAGGACCTTCCGTTAGTTCAATTTGCTTACAAAAATGGGTATCAGGAGTCATTGAGGATGAGTCCGGTTGAGGCACTCTATGGGTGGAATTGTAATACTCCTATTAGTTGGAGTGATCCAATTAACATGGTATTGATAGGACCGAAGATGTTGGAAGAGATGGAATAGAAAATGTAGGTAATCAAGTAGAATATAAAGGCAACACATGATATAATTTTTTTATTTTTTTATTTTTTATTTTTTATTTTATTTTTA
>APFE031620377.1:0-25804 GCA_000404065.3 Pinus taeda
GATGCTTTCATTGTCATGAAGTGGGCCATTATGCTACAAATTTTCCACAGAAGAAATCCAAGAAGGGATCCTCGAAGGGATCTAATGGTGAGGCACTGGCCTCACAGTTTGAGTTGGATTTTCTCTTATCGCATGCATGGTTTCATCCATGGTGGGATGTGTGTGGTACCTAGACAGTGGAGCTTCATTCCACATGTCAGGTGACAAGAATCTTTTTAGTACCTTGGAGGAGAAGGATCTCCTTATGTGGATCAAGATGGGCAATGATGGAAAGTATCGTGTTTCGGGTGAAGGTACGGTTGCGTTTCAAAGGAAGCATGGAGCTCCTCTCACCCTGACTGATGTAAAGTATGTACCAGGTCTGAAGAAGAATCTTGTGTCCTTTGCTATTCTAGAAGATAAAGGCTATGATATAATCTTTAGTAAAGGAAAGGTATTCTTGAGGCATATCGGCACTGGACAAACTAAGCGAATCAAGATTCGAGTAAAGAATCTCTGCAAGCTTGAGGTAGATGACTGTGCTGCATTGAGTTCCAAAGAAGAGATGGTGCAGAGCCAAGATGTTGGTGAGCTATGGCATAGAAGACTGGGCCACTTGCACCATGTAGCCTTGAAGATCGTGCAACAGATTTCTACCAGACTACCCAAGGGAAAACTGGAGTAGACGAATACATGAAAAGGTTGTACCTTGGGTAAGTATGCAAAATCTTCCTTTCCAGATCGAGACAGTAGAGCTGGAACAATCCTAGAGCGAGTTCACTCCGATGTTTGTGGACCTTTCTCTACAGCCTCCACCGCTAAACAAAGGTACTATGTTATTTTTATTGATGATTTTTCTCATAGATGTTGGATCTAATTTATGCAAAAGAAGGATCAGACCTTCTTGAAGTTTTTTGAGTTTAAAGCATTGACAAAGAAAGAATATGGAAAGAAAATAAAAGCCTTGCGTAGAAACAATGGTGGAGAGTATGTCTCCCAACAATTTAAAGACTTCTGTGCTGCAGAAGGAATTAAACGGGAATTGACAACACCCCATAACCCACAGCAGAATGGGGTGGCCGAAAGGAAGAATAAATTGATTGTGGGAGAAACTCAAGCGATGTTGCATGACCAAAGCCTACCACTACATTTGTGGGCTGAGGCATGCAATACAATAATATACTTGCAAAACAGAAGCCCACATCGTATATTGGGAATGAAGACACCTATGGAGGCCTTTTTCGGGAAGCAACCAGATGTGAGTCACTTCCAAATCTTTGGATCATAAATTTACTGTCATGTGACCAAAGATGCCCGAAAGAAGCTGGATCTAATAGTTGAGTTGGGAATACTTGTGGGGTACATGGATACACCCCACAACTATTGGGTGTACCTACCTACCAGTCAGAGGACATGGTATGCAGGGATCTAAAGTTCAATGAGAATAAAGCCATGCGATTATCACTTGAGAGGGAGCTCAAGTTGCATGCAAAGGAGGAACTTTCAGTTCCTAAGGAGGAGGAGCCTCAGATTGATGCGAAGTAGCCGCATGCAGAGGATTCAGAAGTGGAGACATCCACTCATGCTGAGACTTCCAGAGATGGGCAGAAATGCTCAAGGGAAGTTGAGAGGTTGATGCGCGGGATAATGTGGGACAACCATCTTCTCAGCGCAGATAGAGGAGGTCACCCAAGCGGTACACTGGGTACATCGCCCTGGTTGGGGAGTGTGTATATACCAAACCTTCTTCATTCGAGGAGATAATGTAGCAACCAGTATGGGTTGATGCAATGGTAGAGGAGTACGACTGTATCATTCAGAACAGTGTGGGATGTTGTCCCAAGACCTCAGGGAAAGTCAGTGGTGAGTTCCAGATGGCTTTACAAAGTAAAGTAGGCAGTTGATGGCAGTGTTGAGAAACATAAGGCAAGGTTTGTTTCCCAAGGTTTCTCACAAGTCGAGGGGATCGACTACGATGAGACCTTTGCTCCTATAGCAAGGCCCTCATTTATCAGATCGATGTTGGCACTATCAGCTCAGATGGGTTGGAAGATCCATCAGATGGACGTGAAGACAACATTTCTCAATGGGAAGATTGATGAGTAGGTGTACATTGAGCAGCCAGAGGGTTTCGATACCTTCGATCATGAGTCGCTTGTGTGCCGACTCAAGAGGGCTTTGTATGGGCTAAAGCAAGCACCCCATGCTTGGTACACCAGGATCGACAACTATTTCACCAGGTTGGGCTTCACCAAGAGTGAAGCAGATGCAAACCTTTACCACATCATGGTAGAAGGTAAACCATTGATCATTGTTCTTTATGTCGATGATCTGATTTTGACAGGTGATGATCAGTTGATTTAGTCTTGCAAGGAGGACCTTGCAAGAGAGTTCCAAATGAAATAAATGGGTCTTATGCACTACTTTCTAGGCATGGAGGTGTGGCAGAAAGATGGTGAAGTATTTGTGTCTCAAGGCAAGTATGCCAATGAGATTCTCAGGCACTTTCACATGGAGAAGTGCAAGCCCATGAAGACTCCTCTAGCTGGGAACTGGAGGAAGGAGGATGCTACTTCAGGTGAGGTAATAGCCGCTACTGTTTATCAGCAGCTGGTGGGTTCACTTATGTATCTAGTGAACACACAACCCGACTTATACTTTACGTGAACCAGCTGAGTCAAGCTCTGGATCAACTTACCAAGCTGTTTTGGAAGGCAGCGAAGCATGTGCTGAGATACCTCAGAGGCACATCTCAGTTTGGATTCTAGTATAGACAGACAGAGGGAGTGAAGCTTCAAGGCTTCACAGATGCTGATTGGGTAGGGAGTCCAACAAACTGGAAGAGCACTTCTGGAGGAATCTTCAACCTTGGTTCAGCAACAGTTTCCTGGTACAGCAGGAAATAGAGGTTAGTTGCACTTAGCTCAACAGAGGCTGAATACATGGTTGCTAGTCAGGTTTCATGTGAGGCCATTTGGATGCGGAAGATTCTAATGGGATTGTTTGGTCAGAGGATGGATCCAACCATGATCTACTGCGATAATCGGAGTTGTATCAAACTCTCTGAGAATCCTGTTTTTCATGACAGGTCCAAGCACATTGATATCTGGTATCACCATCTTCGAGACTATGTGGTTAAGAGGATCATGTTGTTCCTGTATGTTTCGACTGAGGAACAGGATGCAGATATTCTGACTAAGGCATTGTCAAAATGCAAGTTCGAGTTCCACAGAGACATGATTGGGGTTATTGATAATCCCTTTCTTGTTGACAGGGAGTGTTGAAAATAGCAACAAGAAATGCTAAATATAGAAGTGCTAAATTTAGCACTGCTATAAATAGCATTTCGGGATACCTTCCTATTTTAGTTAGTCCCTGAACTAAAATAGAGAAGTAAAAATTCGAATTTGATCTTAGCAAATGTTCGTAAAATAATTAATTAATTCATCTTAAGTTAATTAGTTTTAGAAAATCAAACATGAAGTCTATGTGGGGACATGCAACAATTGCTCCATTGATTGAGGAATTTATCCATTAGTTAAAGAGATAAGGATGAGTTGTAATATTGAGTTGTAATTAGTTGGCTCAGTTAACTAAGTCAAGTCCAGTTAGATTAATTCAAATAGTTTGTTGAATTAATTGTGAGTTCAATTAGTTAATGCATGCTGCATGTAACTGCTGCACTTCATATAACTGAATATTCTCTCATAAATAACTCATGCATGTCAGTTCAGATAGAGACCCAGTTGAGATCAGATGGAGGGACAATGTACTATCAATTGCAGGAATATTCCATTGTGAATATCTCTTGCATGCAAAAGGAATTTATTCCTTGGAGATTGCGCAGTTACTTCTTCAGTTTAGTGAGTGTGATGAGGCCAATTCACACATGTGACATCATTGGACCCCAAGAAAAATTGCACAAGGAAATAGGAGGCTTCGAGGGCTGAGTGAAGGCATTTCTTGTGTCTACTCAGTCTGTGAGTTGTATTGTTTGATTACAGAGGGAGCAGGATAGCTTGAGAGATGATTCTTTTTGTAACTTGAACATATTTCCACTTGTATGATAATACAGAGATTGGGGTTTTAGGCCGAGGCTTTCCCCAGGTTATTTCTTCTGTGTTATGTGTGATTGATTTCTCATTCTTAGTTATATGTGTTCTCAATTGATCGTGCTCAAATTGATTAAGCTTCCACAAAGTTTGTTGTAGAAGTAGATCTTGTATTTTGCTTTAGTATATTGCATAATCTGTTGATCTACAGTGGGAATTTCTACATCATGGGTAGCATACCTCAGAACCAAGATCACATGTAGAACACATAAAGCATCACTAAAACATAATTTCTTGTAGTTGTAAGGGAAGGGCATAAAACCCACAAGTTCCCTAAAAATTTCCACTATAGTCTTAAATTCAAGAGAAAAACCCCAACAAAGGAACCAAATTGAAAAATCAAAGCAAGAGTTTTGAAGAAACCACCCATTGAAGAAGTATGATGTTAGATCATTGAGAATTAGTTTGAAAGCCGATGAAAGATTTTTTTGTCCAGTGATTCAACAATGGCCTATTAAATTTGAGATCCCTGCCAGATTTCATCAACCCAAGTCACCCATCATCGAATTGGATTCATATCAGTTAAGTCATATCAAAAAAACCTAGTTTTGATTCAATTTCTTCATATTAGTCAAGTCATGATAGTATGAACTAATTTTAATTGGATGGTTTAATTTGATAACAAATTTAACTAACCGTTTGGAATTTACATACAAAATAATCTCCACAAATTTCAATAAAACATACTAAACAATCTTCTTCATGGGACTTGATTACTGCAGATAGGGTGACATTAAAAATAAATGAAGCAGCTAATCAACATGCCTAAAACAAATACAATGAAAAATTCAAACACTCTTTCAGGGTAGATCCACTCATTTGATAAAAAAAATGGATAATACACAAGAAGTTCAAACATAATCTATGTTTAACAAAGTGAAACTAAATAGTTAGTTTCCCAGAAAAATGGAAGTCCTAATCTGTATTAAGGTTACAATTGTATATAGGCAATACTACCTTGAATAATGTGTCAAACATAAGCCAATATAGTAAAGATATCTTGTAATTACAGACATTGTGTATATACTAATTCATGTATCCTCTAAAATATATAGAGTTGACACCACATCAAAATTTCCTTCTCATTCCTCACTGAATATAAGAATTCTACTGCATACGTTCAAAAAAATAAAAATTATCTAATCCAGTAGGTTGTGATAACATGTTCTTAGCCTATAGTGTATTAAAAACATAAACACAAAGCTTGAATGGAGAAGCAAAATAAATTTTTTGAATTCATATCTAGGCAGTGGTACTATAAATACATATGCCAAATAAGCTCCCAGTGGTTCTCTTAATACATGTGTCCATTAAGTTTAAATCACATTTTGGACAACTTGCTAAAATTCCTCAGGTTAACAAAATCGTTTGTAAGCACACTATCACAAATACCAAATGGTTCAGATAATGAGTATTTCAATCAGTCCAATGTTCTGGCAAAAGGATTGGCTTTTACAATCTATGATATCCAAGAGGAAGGGATAAGATTGAGTTACTGAAAGCACCGTGCCAATTTTATTTGATGCTCATTCCCGAGGATAGTGACAAGATCCATAGCCTAAACCAAAATAACACATGATCTAACTAGTTAGACCCTCATTTTAATAGTTTATATTGAAAATTTAGTGATCTGCAAGATGGTATCTTCATGGGAATTTTGGTATAAAAGATTGAACTATACATTATCAAAGTGATTATAGTGCATATATTGGAATATATAAGAAGACAAAAAAAGGAAAAAGTAAAGGAAGACAGTCCCTAGAAGAGAAAATGAGTGGAATAATCCTCACTTGGATCAGTAAATGTGACCAGCCCAGTGCCTTTGAAATCACAATTCTAGTACTTCCTACAGTGAATCTGATAGTAACTATTCATTGCATATGAAGCATGGGCATGAACATTATTTGGATTATATCAAAGTATTCCTTGATGATTTGAAGCACAATCTACACCACCCATCCCACAAGAAAAATCCAATGACCCTTGAAGAACAGATGGACCAGAACTTAGTTTGGCAATGTAATAAACAACACTTCCAAGGCCTCCCCTTGAATCTTTTGGTTGTCTTGATAATAAATAAATCTGGCTAAGTGGTGGGCTTGCAGGAGACAATATGGAGGAGGAGGAGATATACACCAACCAAAACTCAAATCTACATCATATACTTTTGAATCATCCAGGTTTAGCAGCCCAAAGTTCCTCTCAATGGTTGGCCCTAGTTTATGGTTCTCATTAAAAAGTGAAAAAATAAAGGTCTCTATGACTCTATTAGGCCTCATTGGAGTTCTTGTATTGGAAGTAACATGTTTGATGAATCCGGTGTTATAATTTCTAACATTATTAAGATTCACTCGTATATCATCTAGGTCTCCTTTCGAAGGCGAACCGACCTTGGAGATAGTTACAAGGTGTTGATGGTGGTTGACCCGCCAACATTCAGAGGATCTCCCCAGTATGAAGTCCCAACTAGGCCTCACACCATTTGGTGTAGGAGTCCCATCCAGTACGATGGCCTGATTTCCATTATCTTAAAGATATGCCTTAGCTCTTGCTTCATCACGTGAGAGTGGTCTTCTTTGTCTTTGAACAACGAGGTTCCTGTGCTTAGTGAGCGCTGGTGTTACTTGTGTCGAGGTTCTTTCACTTTGGAGGGAGAGGGTGGAAGTGAGTCTCTAGTTGAAAGGGAAGAGTCCCAACTCTTTTAGAGACACACAACACAACAGGACATGTTGATCTTCTGGTGGAGTAGTCCACACGGATGCAAAAGTTAGAAACACATAGTGAAGGAATAACACATACAACACCCAACGGAGCATTTTGCATGAGTACAACGGTCGTTATAACAAGTTTATAGGAAAGGTTATGTCTAGTGTTCGATGAGGCATCCCACAAGGGCAAGACAACTTTAACTACTTATACAACACATTTTCACAAACATATGTATTAGAGCAACCGAAATAGTTCAACTGTTTTAACACAAGTTAAAGGAACATGCATTACAAGTGTTCCAAGATTAGTCTTACAAATAGTTACAATACATGTGTGAAAACATGTTGGCCTGTTAACAAGCTTCTGAAATAAGCGAAAGTTCCAAGACACATCGGTACACCATACATCACTAACTCCGTAAGAGGGACGTTGCAGCCATTGCTCGCTCCTCAAAGAAAAGATTACAAACTCTCAAGTCTATGTGGGAGGAGCCAAGACGAAAAATTCCTTTGCATGTACAAATGAGGGGTATTTATAGCCAAAGGTAAAATTGATCCTTGTGACTATTCAACTTGCCTCATGACTATTTGACTTATTTGACTCTTCAAATTTACATGAATCTTCAGATTACATGTGGGTCCCTTGGATTTCCACATTACATTACATTGATTACAACAGTGTGGCTCACTGTAGTGATGTGGCCGAGATGACTCATGACATGACTCAACATGACAACTAAAATTATAATAATTATTATAATAATTAAACTAAAATTATTATAATAAATTAAAAATAAAAATAAAAGAATTCATATATGTAAGGGTCGGCTTCTATAAAATTTATCAATTTCTAGGTTTATATATGCTCTGGTCGGAAGATTCTTCTCTCAAGGAACTATCATTCATATTCTATCAATTTTGGTCCTGATGATGGACCCCCTTTGGGATTCGAAACGTCGAAAAAATGAACATAATACTGTGGATAATCCGGATCGTGCTACTCCAAAAAACTACCACAGAAGCTTAAAGTCTAACATGACAACGCTGATATGTTCTTGTTGCTAGTGGTGTCCATGTCGAGCTGAAGTGTTGCTGAGTGATGGATGTATTCTTGGTGTATCATAGCTTCACCTCCACATGGAAAGGTGTGCGGAGTCTTCAATGGTGTTGGTGTTCGCTTGATGTTGCATGTTCACGTTGCTCCTTCAATTTTACTTTGGCATTCTTTATGTGTTCGTCCTTTCGCGAAAAAAATTCCTTGCATACATTATCCGTTCGCGAAAATATCTCCTCGCATACATTGTCCGTTCATGAAAAATATCCTCACATGCATTGTCGTTCATCCATTCACGAACAAATCCCATTTTGTGTGCTCTACTTGTTCATCCCATTCGTCTTTGCATCGTGTCTCATCCATGTACATGTATCTTCCATCACTCATGATGAGACGACATCAAATCCATAAATCTCCTAGTCTACCATGATGCACTGTCATTCGCTTTCGAATGTAGGTGACCGGGAGAGAGGACAAGGTTATGAAACTACCCAAGGCAGATTTCAAGCTAGGATGCGGGCTCTAGGCACTGCCGGTAAAAATTGCACAGAATTCACTGGGAGACAGATGGAAAATCCAGATCAACAATGACTACCCGCGGGATCTGGCTCAGCTGGTGGGAAGATCTGTGTAATTTTTTGAGGGAAGCAGTGTGGGAAGTAGAGGGGCTTGGAAGAAAAAAACTACGCAATTCCTTCGGGGAGCTAGTAGTGGGCTGCAGGAGGCTTTCAGGGAAAAAAGGTGCATTTTTTCAGGGAGCTGGTAGTGGGTTGCAGGAGTGTTGCTGGAAAAAATTGTGCAATTACTGGGAGGTTGGCCTATTGAACATCCTTGAGCAGTTTCTGAGCTGAGCAAGATGTTGGGTAGCTGGGGAATGCTCATGAAATCTACACAGTTTTCTGGGTAAGCAGCAGGCCGGCTAACTAGGTGACTGCCTGGAAAAATTGTATAATTTTTGAGGGAGACATCGACGGACACTAGGTTATGTCCGACATGTCTGAACAATTTCTTCATTCAGTAGAACGAGCATGCTTTGCAGATTTTGCACAATTTTTTGGGGGAGTGAGTCCCAGGGTCACTTCCCCGTCAAACTCTCTGGTTGACAAGCTAGAGGGTTGGTTGATTCGCTTGTGGGAAATGCATATTGAGATGGGTTACTGAGAAACTTCTGTGCTATTCTGGATCATAGTTAGTCTAGTCGATTCTAGGATTGCGAAGTGCAAGCTACCTGGGAGACAACCTCAAGCTCTGCACAATTCTGGGCAGCAGTACATTTTCACTGAGGGTTGAAACTACACAATGTGTGAGCGAGTGAACTTGTGCATATGAGAACTTGCGAAAAAACACTGAACATGACTTGATGACAAGACGTCTCAGACCATCAAGACAACATATACTCAGTGTGATTGACCGACGGTGCAAGCAACAAGCGCGAAACTTGTGATAGATCGTTGAGCGATCGCGACAACACTTGCGTGACACTGCATACCACTTTGTGTGTGAGTGTGACAGATGTTTACATACAAATACAACTTGTACACATGAAGAGGGACCTTGTGCATGGCCGAAACATGGCTGCAAGCGTGACATTGTGACCAACATGCAAAAAGTTGTCCGTTGAATGGTCAAGTGAGGAGGGTGCAAAGACTCAACACGAGCTCATGGGATGAGCCCGAGTGCTTGTAAAAATCAAGGAAAAACCAAAGGAAGGCTCCGAAATTGAATGAAGGCCAAAATTTTGGAGGGTGTTGTAGTTGCTACAACACTTAGCAACACACTATTTGAATTCCAGCTTCTCTATTTTGGTTCATTGACAGCACAAGGCCTTGGTATTTCAGGGAGTATTGAATCATTGTGCGGGTTACTTCGGCTTCCCCACTTACCCCATTGACAGACATGGTTCACCTTTCTCCAACTCAATCAAACACAACACAAGTTTCAGCTTGATCACAGTGTTTCGAAGTTGGAAAGGGTATTTTGGCTCGCAAGTTAAAAATTTTCAGAGTATAAGTTTTCATCTCTAGTGTTTCTCTGCTGTTAGCAAGCCTCGATAGTACCCTGGCGGAGTCACGCAGGAACACACACAATGCTCCACTTCCAGCGAGACTGGTCAGTACCCCGGTGGAGTTGCATGCTTCACCTCTTTGTGCAGGAAGCCTTTCTCTTCTTTGCCTTATATATATATATATATATATATTATATATATATATATATATTAAGAGGACTGTGCATAGGCACCTATTTATTTTTGGGGTGAAAGAGGTATCTTGACTTATGAGAGGAGAAGAGGTTGTTCCTTCAGAGAAGCATGTAGGACCTCTCACATAGGTTTGCCCTTTTAGATTTTCCCCTTCTTTGTTTCTACTAGTTGGATGAGCTTGAACACACAGAGTAGAATGCTGAGTACGGGCATGGGGTTTCCCAGTGTGGACACAAGTTCATGGTTGGATCCAATCTTCCCTTGCAAATGGCTCATATTTTCCGTTAAGACTTCATCGGATGAAGGAAATAACCAAGCACAGAGAAGACAGACACAGGAATGGCCAAGTGCTGTAGTGTCGCAAGACTCTTTGAATCTCAGCCACATACTCACTCAAAATCCAAAACTCAATAGAGGGAAACACTTATTGACAAAACTGAAAATAGCATGGTATTAAGAAAACATAGCAGAGTGAAGCAAAAATAACAAAGCAAAGTGAAAAGACAACAAGCAAGCAAACTGAGTAAGCAAACAAATCAAACCAAGTTAGCAAGCAAACAAACAAGAAAACCAGAAAGCAAAGATAAGCGAGAAATCAAACACTACTCCTACTCCTATTGTAAATGGCCAGGGTTACGTAAATGAAATTTCCAGTGAAGCCACCATAGGCATACCTAACCCGCAACCACAAATATACAAGCGATTAAAACAGATAAAAAATAGTGTGCAACAAGAAATACAAAAACTTGACAAACTTGCACACGAGAGAGAAGGTCTCACCTCTGGATGGGAAGATGTGTCACAGCCACCCAACATAGATGTTTACCTCTTTGGTGGCTACCATTTTTCAACAAACCTCGGAGGCCTCTTACGAGTGTGTGTTCTTTTGCACCAAGTTTCTTAGTGAGTGTGAAGAAGGAATACAGCTTTTTACCCGCAACATGACTCGCCAAGTAAGATTGTTCCAACCATTCAACGATTGGATCATAAAATTCGTGATGGTTATTTTGAAAGACTCGTGATATTTGAGAAGATGGGTTCCTGATTTGAGAGAGCGGATCACGATGGGAACCTGGTACGGATAGATAAATCTGGTCATTTTCGTCATTCATGTCAAGACAATGAGGGTCTTCCATAGCCATTAGTGCAGGATGAAGTACCTCACCTACTTGACAAAACTCCGAGGAGAAAGATGTTACATGGTGAAGATAATAGTGCGTGAAGTAGCTATCATTGGATGTACTCTTGGGAAAATGATAAACTGCATGACAACCACCCAATATAGAAGAAAAATCAGATCAGTTGGTCGAGATGCGAGATTCCGAGTTCGACATGAACAAAGAAAATTTTTGAACAATCTTGCGAACACTCTAAATGAGGGAACCAAGTTCATTGTGTGCTAGATATGACAAAACACCCACCTACAACTGGTGAAAAAATGCGCATGCATCATTGTCATCACAGAAATGTAGAAAGGATGCCAGCACTGTGAATGTGTGAAAGTAGTTGGGGTGTTATGAAATGAGAGTAACTTGATTCGCGTGAAAGGTTGTGTGCTCGTCATCACATAGGGAGATCGCTGGTGTGATGAGCAGGCATATTTGATGTGCAAAATTTGCAAGAAGACCAAGGAGATGATTACGAGAGAGAACACCCAATAAGTATGATTATGGACAAAGATAGTCTTTGAGATGATCCACTTCGTTGTTGCATGATTGCATGAGGGACAGACACTCCCAATCCGAATTGGATGTAAGAGAGGTACATGAAGATGGACATGTTGTAATAGACTCATAGATTCAGTCATTAGTAAAAATTTGAAATTTTCAAATATCAGACCCGGAATAGTAAATATTTTTTACACGGGGATCCATGTCAAGTGAAACCATGTAGATAAACATATTGTGTGTGAGAAAAGAGATCCGATTTGGTTCGAGGGGCTTACCAGAGTCGCAAAGTCCTAAGATAACCATCAACAGACATTGAAGTGCCTCGATTCCCTGGCATGTCCCAAAACTTTCTAGAATTGAAAAATTGCATTTTGAGATGTGAACTCGATCATGGATGGATTAAGGATGGTTGTTGTTGTTGATTTCAAAACTTCTCTTAGGATAACAACCATCTCTATCACAAGCTTCATCAAATTTTTCAGCTTCAACGAGCTGACTTGATGAGCTGTCTTCATGCAACTGACAAGATGATACGAGTGGGAAGAGTGTTGTGCATTGAGACTATTTTCATCATGGACAACCTTACTTCCTTGTATCAATCAAGGAGATAAAACACCAGATGAAGAAGCAAGATAACAAGGGGTATCTCCATCGCGATGCTAATGGTAGAACACACGGGCAAGTGAGGTGCAAAGGAAGTTTCGATATGGACATCTGCTTTGACCAGGGCACATTACAGATCTGAGTTAGAGTGTACATGAGAGAATAATAGATCACATGATGTGCTTGGCTATTCATCACAACATACAGAAGCATGGGAGTGATGACTTCCCAAGATTGGAGGTTGATCGAAAGAATTAATTGTGCATGATGTTTCACCAAGATTCGTGGATTGAGAATCGATCAAGAATGGAAGCTCAATGTGTTGACGTGAACCATTTTGAAACATTGAAGAGGAATTGATTGTGTCTTCACCTTCGTGCTCCTTCGCTTGTATAATGAGACTGCCTTTCACATGACCGCAATTTGAGCCAGCAGCTTGAGAATCAAGAGGGTGCACACAACTAGCTTGTGAAGTGGATGGTTCAAGCGAGTCATTGTACAAAGAGTCATGGACTGTAAATGATGGAGTATGGAAGAGATGCATATTAGAATCGAGACATGGATTACGAATTGTGATGTCCTCTTGTAGAATGGAGGAATGAGTCTTCACCATAGGCTTTCTGAGCCATTATGGAATTTCCTCCGTTGGAGTGGGAGACGGCTGAGAAGATGGGTTGGGAACATGCTACATAGATTTCTCAACTTTGCAACCATTGCGAGGGGGTATCTGCTGCACAAATTTCTTAGCTTTCTGACCGCTGCAAAGGGGCACCTACTTTGAGACCGGAAAGGGAGGAGGAAAAGGAATAAATGGGGTGTTGGGCTCCTCCTCTAAAAACTGAGGGGCCTCACGATCTGGAAGAGTCAAGGGAGAAGGGAAATAGAGAGGTTCACCCTCTCGGGAAACATGAACCAGGCGTTTCAGCTCCTAGTTCATGAAGTCAAGGTCCACAAACCATTCAAGAATTTTGTGACAGAGGTGAAGGAAGTGGATAGCAAAGTCCTCAATTGATTCGCTAGGCTTCATTCTTAAATGACAGATTCTTTCAGAGACATCTTGGTGGTTACACTTATCAAAGGCTTGATGGAGTTCCATGAGGAGAGTGAGAAGGGAATGGAAAGAAGCAGGTGGCAGGGTTTGACATCACTAATTAGAACGACCTTCAATGGTGAGGAAGAAAAGTACATAAACAAGCTCATCACTATCAATTTCATGAGATTTGTAGAAATGAAAAAAATCATAAATGTGCTTGGTTACGGACATCCTATCCTCACAAGTGATCGAGAAGCTCATCGAGGTTTATAGTTGATTAAGGGAGAAATGAGAGAAACACCCTAGGAGCATGAACCATGTATAATCCATTTGGTAAGAGATTCAAGCCAGATGTAACAGGCTCTGCTTGTTATCTACCCCTCCTTCTAGCGCCAGAATGTTTGACGGCGCTGGACCCGCCAACATTTAGGTGATCTCCCCAGTATGAAGTCCCAACTAGACCTCACACCGTTTGGTGTAGGAGTCCCATCTGGTATGATGGCTGGGTTGCCATTATCTTAAAGATATGCCTTAGCTCTTACTTTTCAGAACGTGAGAGTGGTCTACTTTGTCTTTGAATAGTGACGTTCGTGTGCTTGGTGAGTTTTGGTGTTACTTGTGTCAAGGTTCTTTCACTGCGAAGGGAGAGGGTGGAAGTGAGTCTCTAGTCGAAAGGGAGGAGTCCCAACTCTATCAGAGACACACAACACAACAGGACATTGTTGGGCCTCTATTTTTCCTTGCTTTATATCAGCTTTTACTCGAAATCACTCATGCTTTTGTTTAGCTTTACTAGTCATTGTCATAGATTTGTGCACTCTCGGAATAATAAGTAAGTATTTGCTATTCCTTTGTTTTAATGAGATTTAAAGGCATATTTAATAATAGTTTTTGTGTTTGCAGGTTTACAAAGATGGTTATATGCCTATTCTGATAGAGGCAAAGTTCCTGCACCACACATTCTTTCACTAGTACTGGTAGGATTCCTGCACCACACATTCCTGCACCAGTTCAGATTTTACAACTTCCACCCGAATTCGCAGCAGTTTCCCGACAACCAATTTACTCCTCGATTTCCACGCCGATCGTTGCGAATCTCAAAATCTGAAACAAGGGTTTTTTTCCCAGTATAGGAAATTGAGTAAGACGCCGACCGTTTTCCAAAATGCGTAATGGTTGAGGAGATACGAAGAGATCTTTGGAGGCAATTTGTTAAAAATACCAATTTTTCCAGAAATCTAGAAAATGCACAAATCTGGAAAATTCGTATTAAATCTATATTTTTTTAATAGGAGAACAATTGTACTGATATTCTATTTAATTAGAATTAGTTGGGATGAAATCCCCATGATAGTTTACAAAGGATACAATTAATTATCATGTAAACATATTGTAAAAGGAGGAGCAATTATGCACGTGGGGGGGGAGGTGGTAATAGGACTGTGTTTCTAAACAGGAGATTGTACCTTTTGTTATCACCCAAATTTGGGCTGGACTCTGTATTTCATGTACATTGCCTTTGTGAATTAATAGGAATAAAGAGCTCCACCTCATGCTTTTCGAATCTTATTTGTTCCTTTAAACAAATGAGTCTAATTTGAGTTACTGAGCAGCGTTTTTATTTAAAAAGGGAAACGCGCTGGTTGGCTAGGGCCCAGCCAACCCAACACGTTTACCCTATTTCCTGTTTCTTGTAATTTATGTTTATATTGTCAAGTGTGATTTAATTTCAAGCACATGTATACATGTCTGAGTGAAAGCAGATCCGCTGTGTGAAGTAGTTAAATTTCCTTTTCCTGCACTTGATTTCGGATTGGTTTTCTCACCTGGTCCAAGTAGGAGAAATAAATCTACACAAGTGCATGTCGGTGTGCTATTCCTTTTCCTGCAACTGATTTTGGATTGGCTTTCCCCGCCTAGTCCCAGCAGGAGAAATGAACCTACACCAGTGCACGTTGGTGTGATATTTCCTTTACTGCAATTTCGTTTGATTGGTTTTCCACACCTGGTCCAAGCAGGAGAAATGAACCTGCACTAGTGCACGTTGGTGTGATATTCCTTTCCTGCAATTCCGTTTGATTGGTTTTCCCCGCCTGTTCCAAGCAGGAAAAATGAACCTGCACCAGTGCACGTTGGTGTGTTGCAGCAAGAATTTTTAGCTTACTTCCCGCAATCTTCTTTTCTTTCATTAAATGCTTATGATAGGATAAATGTATATTGATTGTTTATTCATTATTTCATTCTGTTAAGATCGAGAACATTCACTTTTTATGTGTGCAAATTTAATTTGACACTTGCAATAATTAAGCACTCATTTTAAGAATTAATAGCTAAGTGCAGGAAGCTTTGATCAGGTGCAAGAACTAGTTTCTTGTCATAGGATCTGAGTGCTCTGAACCATGGAAGTTCGATCCCTTGCATGAAGTAAAAATCCTTTGGTAAAGACACCATTTATACCTCCTGCATAAACCTCTATTCCTGCGCTAGTGCAAGAAGACTGCGATAGTGTAGGACAGATTAGTGCAAGAAGGAAATCTCTAAAGAAGTAGGTTTAAGGGCCCATTCTACGAGACTGCCAAGTGTCTCTTCTAAAGAAAAACATAACACATACTGATCCGGATCTTGGGTGGAGGTGCCCAAGGTCTAAAAAATTGAAATGCCAGAAGAAAGAGGAGAATTCCCAATAAACCAAACCACAGAAACTTTTTACTAAAACAGATAATAACTGTAAGGACTACATTGTGGTCGACAAACCGTCCTTTTACAATATGCGACTTGTTACTTATAGCCTTTTTTGGTTACAATACCACATGTCAATTCCATGGGTGAATGAATACCATGGGTGGATGTCACAATACCATGGGTGAATGAATACTATGGGTGGATGTCACAATACCATGGGCAAATACCATGGGTGAATGAATACCATGGCTGGATACCACTTACAATACCATGGGTGGATGCCACTTACAATACCATGGGTAAATTCCATGGGTGGATGAATAACTTGTGTGGATGAATACCATTGGTTGATGTCATTTTCCACTCGGATCATTCCTCCCTCCTTAAGAATCAATGGTCCTCATTGCGTGAAGCTCCCTCCTGCGAAGCCCTTATTGAATATGAAGAGCCACTGAAGAGAAGGGTTTTATGTGGTTAACCCATAACCATCATGAACGAAGATTCGAGGATAGAGATACCCTGTAATGATTGTGACCAACTGTGATATGAACAGTGTACGGCCTAGAAAATGGACTTCGATGAAGTGTGGGTTTGTGGATGACCTATAACCATGATGAACGAAGAACTGAGGATAGAGATACCCTGTAATTCTTGTGACCAACTGTGACTGTGATAGTGTGTCACCTAGAAAATGGACTTAGATGAAGTGTGGGTTTGTGGATGACTCATAACCATGAAAAACGAAGAACTGAGGATAGAGATACCCTGTAATGCTTGTGACCAATTGTGATGATAACAGTGTGCAGCCTAGCAAATGGACTTTGATGACCAGGATTTTGTGCAGTTGACCCATAACTGTGATGTTGGTTGTTCATGAAGTAGTAGGTGCCTACATAGCCTGGGGTGGGAGGACACGTCTCCAAAGAATCCAAGCCGAATACTGCTATGCTGAAATTGATGAATGTGAAGCAGGTGCCTACTAAAGCGGGGTGGGAGGGCATGTCTCCAAAGGGAACCTGCTCCAGAACTAAAATGGACATAACTCGGTCAATATAACTCAGAATATTTATTAGAACTTGTTTTTGGAATCAGAAGGACCATTTTGCATCTTCCCATGAGTTGGAAATCCTTATATGGACAGTCTAGAATCTCAGATTTGCGCTGCAACTTTTCTGTTGTCAAAAAAGTTCTAAAAAAATAGTTGATTTTAAATCAACGATATCTCCAACATCCGAACTCCGATTCGACCCATTTTTTTTTTAATTGAGTGATTTTTTGAGAGGCACTCAGATCTAAAATCACTTTTCTAAAATTCTGCAAAAAAATTGCAAAAACATATAGGAGATCCTCCATCCACGAATTTTCGTCAAAAACATTGCTGCAACAGAGCTGATTTTGAATCGGCGATATCTCCCTCATCTGGACTCTGATTCGGTCGTTTTTTTTTTTGAATTTTGGTATTTTTTCACAAGGAATCCATATCTGGTATTTTTTTTTGTAAATATTGTACCAAATGTTCCAGATCTGATCTGCAAACTCGCTGTGCAAAAAAAAAAATCCTGCAAAAAAATGAAAAAAAAAAAGAAGAAAAATTCTTCCTGTTTGGCCAAAGAAAGTGCTCTGTGGAAGTCGCAGCACGTGCCTGAAGTTTGTTGAATATTTGTACAAAAATTTGAAACTGAAATATGCATGAAACCCTCATTCCCATGGAATCATAACCTTCTCCGATACCACTAATCTGGATCTTGGGGGGAGGTGCCCAAGATCTGAAAAATTGAAATGCCAGAAGAAAAAGAGGAGAATTCCCAATAAACCAAACCACAAAGAAAGCTTTTATTAAAACAAATAATAACTGTAAGGACTACATTGTGGTCGGAAAACTATCCTTTTACAAAATGCGACTTGTTACTTATAGCCTTTTTCGGTTACAATACCACAGGACAATTCCATGGGTGAATGAATACCATGGGTGGATGTCACAATACCATAGATGGATGTCACAATACCATGGATGGAAGTCATAATACCATGGGAAAATTCCATGGGTGAATGAATACCATGGGTGGATGCCACTTACAATACCATGGATAAATTCCATGGATGGATGAATAACATGTGTGGATGAATACCATGGGTTGATGCCATTTTCGACTTGGATCACATACTTAGTAATTAAAAATTGATCAGTTGGAGTGATTTGATTTCCTTTTTTATTTTGATTCCTTTGCAAATGCATTCTTTCTTGTTCCAGCACTAGATTACTTTGATGATTCAATTATCTTTTACTCTTTCGATTCAGCAAGCTTTTCTTTAAGAAAGTAGGAATTTCTATCAGGAAAATTCATACCATCTCCGGCATTGCCTGTGCTTCATCTCTAAGTTTACGAATCCCTCGGGTTGACAGTTAAGCGTTGAGGCGTTTTCTTAAGTGCAATTCCTGCACCCAACATTTTGGCGCCGTTTCCGAGGAGGCGATTTGATTTGGTAAGAATTTTCTGTTGATGCAATAGGGGTAAGTCTACCTTTATCTTTTTCTATTTTTTATGCAACTGTGGTGAGCTTTGTTTCAGCCAATAACTTTTAAAATCTATTATATTCAGATCCTAATCTTTAATGTTATATCTTTTTTGGGGTGTTGTATGAACCCCCGTTACTAATATGTGTGTGGAGAGAGGGACTATCAATCAACCAGATGGACTTAAAGATGATAACAAGTATGAAGGTTCTCTCTCAAGCCCTCACAGTTGCTAGGATATTGATCTCTACCTCTCAGGAAGAAAACTTCTTGGCAATAGTCAAGGACTTGTCCATTTCTCCACCATCACAAGATGATTTAGAAGTCTTTTTTGAGGAGACGAAAGAATCATGCAATATAATCAACGAAGGATATCCATTAGAACTTGAGAATGAAAATTTCTTGACATGTCTATCAGTAGATCTAGAATTTGATCAAGAGACTAAATGCCCTAAGGAGGAAAATCGACATGACAAGGAAGAAGAAGATGTGCAACATGGGCCAAATCAAGAAATGGACCAAGGCTGCCATGATTATGTCGAACACTGGTTCCAAACAACTACTCAAGCAAGGAAACATTATCCTCTTCTAAAACTCTTCTTTGTCATATCATTTACATTCGTTAGTTTTTCATGCTCATGCACACTTTCAAGTTTGTATGATAAATTTGAGCATGAATATATATTTTCACCTGATCCGCACATGGCTTCATTGGTAGTGCTCCTATACATAAAAGGAAGTCTTCTGCCTCTTAGGTAAAGTAGGGTAGGTGAATAAAATGCTATTAGGGTTTTTTATTTTTAAAGTGTAGTCACTAAAACTACTTTTGATCTGGATTAGTTGTTAACACACACATCTGTGACAGATCTTGTTGAGTATGATTCACTCTAATACCTCATGATTTTTCAAAGTAACCATGACTAGTCGCTCTAAGAAGTTGTCATCTAATATATATGATTTTAGTTCCCCTTAGAAGGTACTATTGGAAACCCCCTATGGAGGACCACTCTTGTTAAGATCATAATAAGCTATTCATGAGAACACTAGCATTCTTAATTCAAGGAGTCTTTTAGTCATTATCTGGGATATCTTTAATAAGTCTTTGGGGCAGAGGAACTAGTCAGTAATGATTAGTCATTAAAAAAATTTCACGCCATCCCGTACTCTTAAGGAGTAGATCTGTCTCCCCACTTATTAAGTAACCTTTTAGGTTAATCATAATCAGAGTATACAAAAGATTTAGGGGAGGATAGGAGGTCTCTTGATGAGCCAACCTACCAAAATCATGAGACGTAGCATGCATGACATTACTACTTTTGGTCACCAAGCCAAAGTAATGGTTTTCAACCGAAAAGTTGGAAGACAGGAGGCCTCATCACGAGCCGACCTATTCATCCATGTTACTTCTTGAGAGTGGCACTGCCATTAGTTGGTTACCAAGCTAGAACAGTGGCCTTCATCTAAAATTAAAATAAGATAACTCTGAATCCATGCCTAGTAAGTGCGACACATACATTTCGATGGGTCAGAAGACACCCCTGCCGAGGTTGTGGACACCTGCGGGCAGCAGGGCTATGTCAGTGGTAGTAAAGTTAATTGCTTTGTATGATTTGCTTGGCTATCTTTCTCTTCCCCTAAACTTATCCTTCTTTTTTTTACAATGGTTTTAAAGATGATTTGAACATGATGCTTTGAGTTATATCTTTAAAAAAATCAAGAATCTTTAAGGATGTGGTACCCTTAGTAAAGGTTATTCTTTGTTCTATATTAAGAGGAAATTTAGTTTGAATCCGGATGACAACGAAATTTAGAGTGTTCAATAAAGAGGTTGCTAATTGGTATCATAACTCATTTTGACTTTCATGGTATTTAGAGTGATGAATTACTCAATGATGACTACTCACAAGATGCTGGTTGGCAACAATGTGTATTGATGGTGGTTGCCTCTAAATATGCACTGCATAATCTAGGTAAAAGATTGCTACAGTAGGTGCATGAACTTCTGGTAGTTATTTTGAGATTGCACCTTTTCAACAAAATTTGATTTTCATTATAAGACTTTGGGCAAAAACAAAACAAGGAATTCATTTGGGACATGGTAACAGGTATGTACCATACTCTTTTGTCTATAATTTATGCTTTTTGTATCTAATCTTGTTGTATTCTTACAATTGATATTTTCATTAGAACTGTAACATGGTTAGCAGGTAGACCTTCCAGAAAATTTTATGCCTTTCTTCATATCCCATTTTCGTAATTCCCCATCAGTTTTCTTCTTCAATCCCAGAATGATTACCTTCCCATCTGTTTCGTAAATCCCACTTTATCCCTTGAATTTTTTTTTCCTATCCCACTTCTGTTTACGCCCTCTTGATGGTATTGTTCCTGGAATCCCTGTAATAAGCTTCCTTCCCGTTCTGAATTTTTCCCTTTTCGGACTTCTTTGCTCCCCCATGAACTTATTGCAGGATCTACTGGAGAAAGAGCAAAAGGATATGCTCAGAAGCATCAAAGAAATGGCAAAGCAAACCTTTCGTATGATTGAGGAAGTCATGTTGAAGTCCAGCCCACGTTTTACAAAAATTCCCTATTTTTTTAGTAGATTTTATGCTTGCACCAGTGCAATCACATTGTAATATACAGTAGTGCAAGCAGAAAATTGCCAGCAAAGCAGCGCAATTTAGGCAGTGTAAGCAGATCAGTGCAAGCACGCACCATCCTTGCAACTTGGTATTTTTATTGTAGTCCTTGTGATAGATTTTCTTGAAATTAGTATAAATACTCAAAGAGTCCAGCAAACACTCCGTTCTTGAAACAAATTTTATCTAGCGTAGGAAATGTGATCATATAGAATTGCAGGAAACATCATTACAAATGTCCATAAATGTTTTTAATCTTGCTTTTTGCAAGGGAGCAACAATGTGACAATTGATTTCCTTGCATGAGGACATGCAAGAAGGTCAGCATGGGGGGATGTTGGACCTCTGCTTTGCCTTACTTTATATCACCTTTTACTCGAAATCACTCATGCTTTTGTTTAGCTTGACTAGTCATTGTTATAGTTTTGTGCATTCTCAGAGATAATAAGTAAGTATTTTCTATTCCATTGTTTTAATGAGATTTAAACATTAAAGGCATATTTAATAATAGTTTGTGTGTTTGTAGGTTTACAAAGTTGGTTATATGCCTATTCTGATAGAGGCTAAGTTCCTACACCACACATTCTTGCACTAGTACTAGTAGGATTCCTGCACCACACATTCCTGCATGAGTTCAGATTTTACAACTTCCACCCGAATTCCCAGCAATTTCCCGACAACCAATTTGCTCCTCCATTTCCACGCCGATCATTGCGAATCTCAAAATCTGAAACAAGGGTTTTTTTCCCAGTATAGGAAATTGAGTAAGACGCAGGCTGTTTTCCAAAATGCGTAATGGTTGAGGAGATACGAAGATGTCTTTGGAGGCAGTTTGTTAAAAATACCAATTTTTCTAGAAACCTAGAAAACACCCAGATTTGGAAAATTCATATTAAATCTCTATTTTTTTAATAGGGGAACAATTGTACTGATATTCTATTTAATTAGAATTAGTTGGGATGAAATCCAAATGATTTTTTACAAAGGATACGATTAATTATCATGTAAACATATTGTAAAAGGAGGAGCAATTATGCACGTAGGGGGGGGAGGCGGTAACAGGACTGTGTTTTTAAACGGGAGATTGTACCTTTTTTATTGCCCAAATCTGGGCTGGACTCTGTATTTCATGATGTATTTTTCCCTTCTGAATTAATAGGAATAAAGAGCTCCACCTCATGATTTTCGAATCTTATTTGTTACTTTAAACAAATGAGTCTGATCTGAGTTACTGAGCAACGTTTTTAGTTAAAAGGGAAACACGTTGGTTGGCTAGGGCCCAGCCAACCCAACACGTTTACCCTATTTCCTATTTCTTGTAATTTATGTTTATATTGTCAAGTGTGATTTAGTTTCAAGAACATGTATTCCTGTCTGAGTGAAAGCAGATCTGTTGTGTGAAGTAGTTAAATTTCCTTGTCCTGCACTTGATTTCGGATTGGTTTTCTCGCCTAGTCTAAGCAGAAGAAATAAACTTGCACCAATGCACGTTGGTGTGCTATTCCTTTTCTTGCACCTAATTTCAGATTGGTTTTCCTTGCCTGGTCCAAGCAGGGGAAATGAACCTACACCAGTGCACATTGGCGTGATATTTCCTTTCTTGCAATTCCGTTTGATTGGTTTTCCTTCCCTGGTCCAAATAGGAGAAATGAACCTGCACCAGTGCACGTTGGTGTGATTTTCCTTTCTTGCAATTATGTTTGATTGGTTTTCCCTACCTGATCCAAGCAGGAGAAATGAACCTGCACTAGAGTATGTTGGTGTGTTGCAGTAAGAATTTTTAGCTTACTTCCCGCAATCTTTTTTTTTTTTCATTAAATGCTTATGAAAGGATAAATGTATATTGATTGTTTCTTCATTATTGCATTTTGTTAAGATCAAGAACATTCACTTTTTATGTGTGCAATTTAATTTGACACTTGAAATAATTAAGCATTCATTTTAAGAATTAATAGCTAAGTGCAGGAAGCTTTGATCAGGTGCAAGAACTAGTTTCTTGTCATAGGATTTGAGTGCTCTGAACCCTGTAAGTTCGAGCCCTTGCATGAAGTAAAAATCCTTTGGTAAAGACACCATTTATACCTCCTGCATAAACCTCTGTTCCTGCACTAGTGCAAGTAGACTGCGATAGTGCAGGACAGATTAGTGCAAGAAGGAAATCTCTAAAGAAGCAGGTTTAAGGGTCCATTCTACGAGAATGCCAAGTTTCTCTACTAAAGAAAAACATAACACATACTCAGTAGTTAAAAATTGATCAGTTGGAGTGATTGCCTTTTTTACTTTAATTCCTTTGCAAATGCATTCTTTCTTGTTCCAGCACTAGATTACTTTGATGATTCAGTTATCTTTTACTCTTTCGATTCTGCAAGCTTTTCTTTAAGAAAGTAGGAATTTCTATCACGAAAATTCTTACCATCTCTGGCATTGCCTGTGCTTCGTCTCTAAGTTTACAAATCCCCGGGGTTGACAATTAAGTGTTGATGAGTTTGCTTAAGTGTAATTCCTACACCCAACAGACATGCGTAGCTTCTGGCAGAGTAGTCCACACAGATGCAGCAATCACAAACACAAAATGAAGGAATAGCACATACAACACCCAATGGAGTATTCCACGTGAGTGCGGTGGTCGTTATAACAAGTTTATGGGAAAGGTTTTATCTAGTGTCTGGCGAGGCAACCCACATGGTCAAGACATCGTTAACAACTTATGCAACACATTTTCATAAACATATGTATTAGAGAAACCGAAATAGTTCAACTGTTTTAACACAGGTTAAAACAACATGCATTACAAGTGTTCCAATATTAGTCTTACAAACAATTACAATACATGTGTGAAAATGTGTTGGCTTGTTAACAGGCTCCTGAATTAAGCGAAAGTTCCAAGACACATCGGTACACCACACATCACTAACCCCGTAAGAGGGAGGTTGGAGCCACTGCTCGCTCCTCAAAGAAAATATTACAGACTCTCAACGCTATGTGGGAGGAGCCAAGGTGAAAAAATCCTTTGCATGTACAAATGAGGGGTATTTATATCCAAGGGTAAAACTGGCCCTTGTGACTGTTCGACTTCCGTCATGACTGTTTGAATTGTTTGATTCTTCAACTTTACATTACTCTTCAGATTACATGTGGGTCTCTTGGACTTCCATGTTACATTACATTGATTACAACAGTGTGGCTCACAGTAGTAATGTGGACGAGATGAGTCATGACTTGATTCAACACGACAATGATGATATGTTCATGTTGTTGGTGGTGTCCATGTCGAGCTGAAGTTTTGCTGAGTGATGGAAGTCCTCTTGGTGTATCATAGCTTCACCTCCGCATGGCAAGGTGTGCGGAGTCTTCGATGGTCTTGGTGTTCACTTGATGTTGCATGTGCACGTCGCTCCTTCACTTTTACTTTCACATGCTTCACGTGTTCGTCCATTCGGGAAAAAATCTCCTTGCATGCATGAACCCTTTCACGAAAAAATCTAGTCGCATACATTGTCCATTTGCGAAAAAATCTCCTCACATGCATGTCTATTCTCGAAAAAATATTCTCGCATGCATTATCGTTCATCCGTTCGAAAACAAATCCCCTTGCATGTGCTCTCCTTGTTCATCCCATTTGTCATCGCGTCATGTCTCATCCATGTACCTATATCTGCAATCACTCGTTACGAGATGACATCAAATCCATAAATCTCCTAGTCTACCATGATGCATTGTCGTTTGCTTTCGGATGTAGGTGACTAGGAGAGATGACAAGGTTATGAAACTTCGCAAGGCAGATCTCAAGCTGGGATGCGGGCTTCTAACACTACCGATGAAAATTACCAAGAAGTCACTGGGAGATTGAGATGGACAATCTCGATCAGTAGTGACTGTCTGCAAGATCTGCTTCAGCTGGCGGGAAGTTCTTCCCAATTTTTTTAGGGAAGCAGTGTAGGCAGTAGAGAAGCTTGGTAGCAAAAACTACGCAATTCCTCCGAGGAGCTGGCAGTGAGTTGCAGGAGTGCCGCTGGAAAAAATTATGCAATTGCTAGGAGGTTGGCCTGTTGAACATCCTTGCGCAGTTTTTGAGCTGAGCTGGATGCTCGACAGCTGAGGACTGATCATGAAATCTACGCAGTTTCCTGGGTGAGCAACAAGCCAACTAACTGGGTAACTGGCTAGAAACATTACGCAATTTTTTGAGGGAGACAGTGATGGACACTTGGTGTTTGTCTAGCATGTCTGTGCAATTTCTTCTGTTAGCGGAGTGGGCATGCTTTGTATATTTTTCACAATTTTTTGGCGGAGTGAGTCTCGGGGTCACTTCCTGGTCAAACTCTCTGGTTGACCAGCTAGAGGGTTAGTTGATTCGCTTGTGGGCAACGCAGATTGAGATGGTTTAGGGAGAAACGTCTGCGATGTTATGGATGACAGTCGATCTGGTCGATTCTAGGATTGCACAGTGCAGGCTGCTTGGGAGACAGCCTCAAGCTCTACGAAATTCTAGGCAGCAGTAAATGTTTAGTGAGGGCTGAAACTAAGCAGTGCAACTCAGCGAGGGTTCAACTGTTGGAGGGTGATCCGGTCGTCATAACTTCAGCAAAATGACTAAGTGTGTGAGCAA